>VWYO01001192.1:290773-342869 GCA_013400275.1 Rhadina sibilatrix
CTGTGGTGCGCTGTGGTGCGCTGTGGTGCGCTGTGGTGTGGCCGCCTCCACACGGCCGGCCCGCGGCTGCCCGCGGCCCGCAGCGCACAGCGGGAGCAGGTGGACGGTGCCGGCGAGCTGAAGGTGACAGGATTTGGGGCTTGGGGCTGAGCTTTTGGGTCCGGCTGGGAAGCTAACGGGAAACAGCGCAGACTTCGAGCGACGCTCGGAGTGTGTCCTCATGGATCTGTGGTGGATACTCAGCCCCAGCCTGAACTCGGGCTGAGGGGAGTGCGGCCCTGAGGGGAGTGCGTGTGGGTGGAACGGAGAAATCATAGCTCGGTTTGGAAGGGACTTGAAAGCTCATCTCACTGCACCCCCTGCCATGGGCAGGGAGACCTTCCACTAGACTGGGTTCCAGCAAGTCCTGTCCAGCCTGGCCTTGAGCATTTCTAGGGGTGAGGCAGCCACGGCTTCTCTGGGCAGCGTTCTACTGAGATGCAGCATACTGCTGAGAGCACTGCTGCTGCTCTGGGCAGCAAACTGCAGAGAATGAATGTTTTGTGTGCTGGCACAGCCTTCCCGTGTGTGCTGGGTGCCTGCTGGGCACGGGCCGTGGTGTAGGAGGGCGATACAACCGAGTAGAGTGCCTTAAGTATCCCGAAGCTTGAGCAAGCTGGACTCCACACACAGTGCTGCAGTGTTCTTAGGTAAATGCTGTCAGACGAGCTGGAGAAATGATTAAGTGCCGTTAATTATCCAGTGGAAGCATCCTCCTGAGCATGCTTAGGTACAAGGCAGAACTAATGCATCATCTGTCTGTGGAAAGGGAAAGGATTAAGAAGCTAAGAAAAAAGGCTAAACCATGATTTAAGCATTCACAGCTAGAACAATGGTCGAGGACAGCTGGTAAGAACTTGTTTCTCCCTTTCAAAGTGAACAAGGAAGAGATATTTCTGTGATTGTTGAGTCTTATTAACACCATGTGGTAAGTGATCTATCTCATAATTTGCTAGCAGATTGTGGTGTTGGAGCATTGAGATGAGTACAATTCCTGAACAAAACCTTGCTTGACTACTTGTTACTGCAAGGGAGGGTGGCCCAGGAATCCTGCTACAATGTTTGTTAGAGGTACAGAGTATCTGTCCATCCTGTGCCTGTCTCAGCTCAAGGGGTGTTTCCTTGCAGGAGGATGGTAAAAGGTGAGTCAGAGGTATCTGTAAGAGGCAGAAGGCCTTCCACCTAGAGGTGTTTGGCCATGCAGAAGTCTCACTTTCTGGGACTAAAAGACAGTGTGGCCCTGGTGCAGGGGTTCCCAAACCTGGTTTAGTGTGAACACCTTTGTGCTGGATAGAGAAGTGTGCTGAGGAGGTGGTGCTCAGCTTTCTCTGAGCAACAGAGAGGAAAGCATGTTACTGGTAACTCAGTGGAACAAGAGATCCACACTTCCTTCTGCAGGAAGAAAGTAAAAAAAAAAAGGTTGGGCGAGGAGGGTTTGAGGGGAGGAGGTTTGTTGCCTTTTTTTCCCCAAAAGTTTTTCAGCCACTACCAGAGCATGGAGAGTCCTGATGATATCCTGACAGTGAAAGCTGAGTTTCTTTTCTTTTCCCCCAGTCTTGTCCAGATAATCTCCCCATGTCATCTCCAGGATTTTGCTCCCTCCCATCCTGTGCTGTCTAGCTATGCCTGTAATGTATGTAATTGCAGTTAAATGTCTGTGATATGTGAATATGTTTTGTTGCTTGAACATTAGGCAAAGGCAGTGATTTACTGCAAAAGGTGTGGAGGGCCTGTGTTTCTGCTCTGTTTTGAAATAGAATTCTCAGGTGCATGAGTGCTGTGCTGCTCCAGTGGTTCCACTTTAATGGCCAAGGGATTAAATACCTCACTGTTCTTGTGGAATCTGATCCAACTGAACTGCAGTCCACTTCTGCCCAAACCCATGCAGCAATAGCAGCAAAACTTGTAATTTTAGGGGTATCCTTGCAGTTTTAGGGGTTATTTATCCTTGTTTCTAAACACAGTTTCGTTGTGTTTGGGCAGGGCTAGCTAGAAGAGCTGTGAAGGAGACTTCTTGAAGAACCTTAGTTGAAATGTTTTCATGCTGTTTAAAAGCCCTTCAAGAAAAAACCAGGGCTTTCCTAGGCTTCTCTAAATGTTTACATTCTTTCTACCTGACAGACCCATATGGGAGAGGGTGGAATGAGTGACATCCATCAGTGCTAGTCTTCTATGACTGGTTGTCCCAAGAGAGAAAGGGTTTTCCTTCATGGTGGGTCTGTTCAGCCAGGACAGAAGCCTGCTGGCAGCCATGGAAGAGTAAGATTTCGAGGGTGTGGCAAATGGTTTTTTTTTTTCCCTGCTCTGGAATCTACACTTAGGAGCTGTTTGCAGCTTTGCTCTTGGAAAGGCTGCTGCACAACAGAATGGCTTGACATACTCTTGAGAGCCTGGATTCTGCACAGAGAGTTCAGATAAATAAGATGTGAATTCTTAGGAGTGTGTATGGCAGGGATTGATTGCGGGTGGGAGCTTGGGAGAACATAACCATGGAAACAAGTGCCAGGCAGTGAGGTTTGAGCAGTTCCCTGCTCTGAGCACTCGTGTGTAAGGTGAGGGCTTCATGCTCAGGTTCTGCTCAATGTCCCCACTCCGTGCTGTGCTGCCAGCCTGGACTGTTTCTAGCTCAAGACTAAATCCTGCTGGGATGGGTTGTCAACATAACTGTCTGATGAATAAAGCAGTGATCAGGCAGAACCGTTGTGATCTGGAGGCACATCAGATCCTCCTGTCTGCAGTAAGAGAGGAAATGGTTAGATGGTGTCATGGACATCTTCTGTGACTGAGCAGTGGCATGGGCTAGGAATTGTTGTAGTAGTGCAGGACTTTCTCCACTCTTCCCTCACCCTCTTTCTGGAAGCAGAGGTTTTTTGTAGTAGTCTTGATCTTTTTGCAGGCAGACTGACCTGTGTTTCTGTGCCAGCCTGAGATGCCAGTGTACCTAGAGAACAGAGCACAGGTGAATTTTCAGGACACTTTGCTGTCGTCCTACTGTAATGGCCTCCCTGAAGAGTCTGCTTGTTTCCTCTCTATCCCCACTGTAAGGTAAGGCAGGGACTGATTTGCAGGCCTTTCCCTTTGTACCACACACTGTAGTGTTAGTATTGAGGTGTGGTCAAATGCTGGCTACAAATCTGAGAAAGCCTCTGCTGCCAGCAGAAATTCAGTATAAAGATAAATAAAATCTTCCAAATTTCTTCTTCTCTTACACAAGCAATTCATTTTACTTACAGAAATACAGATTATTTCAGCTTTGTGTGCCCTTTGTGGTGGCAGGCATTGTCTCCAAAACAAGGCAAGAACAAAACTTGTCTCTAGCTACTGTCAAACTTAATTTAAACGACCTTTGCCACCTCCTTGGTTTAGTGCTGGTCATGGCCTGGCTGGATTTGAGATTTGCATCTTCATACCTGTAGTTCTTGTGATAGAGGCAGCTGTTGATAATGTTTCCTTTGCTCTCTGATTTATTTTGCATCAGACGTTCTCTAACTTCAAGGCTCTGTACAAACAGAGGGATTTATGTGTCTTTGGTGACTGGGTGTAGTTGGAGAGCAATATGCTGCACTCAAATGGCAAGCTTGACTAGAACTGCAATTTCAGTTATATTTTCAGTTATTACAAAGTAATCATAAACGAAATTCCAAGTAGTGATTTAGTTTCCTCTTAATGCTGGGCTATGTGACCTCCACTTGCTAATGGCTTGTGATAGGGCAAGGCACTGGCTGTGCACAAAGACAGAGTAAGGAAAATAATCCTGAACTTCAAAGCTATTTGTTTCCTGTAAAGAGTTGTAGGAGAAGGGAATACAGGTGACCTTGATGTGATAAGTAACAGCTGTGTTAATTACTCAATACAGCCTCGCCCCTGATCAGTCACAGCTGTAGCCGATAAAGATAAGTGTGATAAAAGGGAGTGGGTGAGCAGGTGAGGGGAATAATGAAGAAGGCTCCTGAGGAGAGAGAATCCCTGCAGTGAGGTCAGTCTGGGTGTGCAGTCAGAGCTGTTGTTGGAACCTGCAGTCACAGTCTGGCTGGGTAAAAGCTGCACTCAGAGCCTGCAAACTGATCCCTGCAGTCAGAGTTCAGCAGGGAATAACCAGCAGTCAGAGGCTGCAAGGGAAACCTCCAGCAGGAGCTGCTGCAGGCAGGGTCAGTGAATGGTTGGGGTCAGGATGGCTGAGCTGTACAGAGGAACAAACCAGGGCCCTTTTCATGCTGTGATAAACAAGGAGTCTGTGTCTGGGCTCATTTCCACCCTCTCACAAGAGGGCTGCTGCAACCAAGAGTCTTCAAGGACATGACAGAAGGCCAGGTAGAGGTACTGGTGTGTTGTCATCCTGCTTTCTGAGTGATAGTTAACACTGACAGATGTGGAGCTAATGTGGAGTTGCCCTGTGTGTGCTCCACTCCTGCTCTTGTTTGGCCTGTAGAGAGGGTGTTTGGATTCCCCTTTGGAGGCTGAGTGCAGTGCTGCTAGTGAGCTTCTCTGCTCTCTAGGACAGCCTCTATTCAGGGTAGCAGTGTTGTTTACCTGGGTAGGTTTGAAACCGATGAATGCCATTGCTTTCCAGTAAAATTTGGGGTTTGTTTGGGTTTTTTGGGTGGAGTTTTGTGTTCACACTTTCATCCCTTTCTGTTTACTAGGGAGTTGTCCTGGACTGACCACCTTAAGTGCCTCTAAGTGTCCCTGTCAACCAGGAGAATCATTAGGAAATAGTGGCTGTAGTCTGGAGCCAGTGCTCTTTTGCCCTTGGGTTTCCTGTTGCATAGCAAAGCATGGGAACAATAAGCTTAGCCTTGGAGAGACAAACTGGAAACTTGTGGCTGCTTCTTGAAAGAAGGAATAAAGAGAGATATACCCACTTAAAATCAAGCAAAACCCAAACCAAACACATCTGAACTCTGCTTGCCAGTTACTAAGAGAAAGCAATTGCCTTAAACTCAAGGTAGATAAATATTATCACTGACTAAAATGGCACTAAATTTGGGAGCGAGACTATACCACACTTAAAGCAATATTCAGATAAACCACCCCTAGCCTGCAGCCTTCTCTCTGCTTGAGGGGTAGCAATCCTTCTGCCTGTGGGAAAGCTATGAGTCCTAGCTAGTCCTGTTGTCCACAGCCATCAGGAAGACACTGACATGCACTTTTTCAGGCCTCAACAGCTCAGTTCACTTACTCTCTTTAATTGAAAATGGCATTAAAACTTTTTTGTCCTCATATTTTTTCCTGGAAGAACAGGGATTTGCTTGCTTGAGAATTACTAAAACTCAAAAAAAAAATAGACTTTAGGTTTGTTCAGCATTATTCCTACTGCATAATATTTTACTACTGACTGTTGAGAGGAATTCTGAAAGAAATTAATGCTCAGAGTTGCTTTCCAGACTGTCCAAACAAGAAGACAAAAGTCCTGGATTCATTCAGGGGGTGTGGAGTAGGTAAATTTAATACATACTTTGCATTTAGGAGTGAATTGTTTTAACTGTCTTCTCTCTGTATTCTTAAAAGATTTTAGAAATCAAGATAATTTTGTCCCTGTCCAGTTGCACTTAATGGAAGGAAGGAGCATGGTCATTAAAAGCTTTCCTGTCTGAACAAGGAACCCCGTTAATAGCAAGGCCATCCTTCTGTGCACCAGCAGTACAAGGTACTGCTAGCAAAGAGCCCAGCCAGACTGGCTCAGCATTTCATTGCTCAGGAAGATTAGTGATTTTAATTACACAAAACGTTTTGGTTGCAAAATCAAAATCTCTTTTACTTAAGAGATTACCTTCTAGTTACTTGTCTTAATATCTCTTTTGTTTAAGAGGGGGATTTTAGCAAAATGTAGATGACGTGAGCTCCTGTTCTCCATGACTGGAGATCAAGACTGGCCTAAGTCACTGCAAGGAAGTATTGTCTTGGGCACCTGAAAAAATGTTATCTCAAGGGGAGCATAAATTCAAATTACCTAAGTAGTGGCACTGGAGTTTTCAGCAGACCTCTTCTTAAAGGACCCTGAAGGAAGTAAATCAGTGGTATTCATATGTTCAGCTCCTCTGCCAGGAAGGAATGATCTTGGTGAATGTTTAGGTGCCTAACATTTAGTAGGAAGATTGAAAGACAGGGAGGATTATGGCCTTGGTTTGTTGGACTATCTCTCTCAATTTTCAGTGTTTTCATATAAGCAACATTTTCCCCCCCCCCCTCGCTCCCTGAAACAGTGAAAACTCTTTGGGATGAACTTGCATTGGTCTTTCCTTTTATTCTATTAATTATTTGTTGCAGTATACTATGCTCTGACATCCCTAGGTAGAGAAGTAGAACGAATCTAACAGTGCCTGAGAAATATTTCCAGCAAACCTGACTCAAACTTAGGCTTTTATCAGTCAAATCAGCCTGCTGTCTAATTGGAAACACCAGTAGGTCTGCTTTGGCACTTCCCATCCTCTCCACCTCTGTCTCGGCTCTTCTGTGGAACAACCACCCTGAGTTCGTCTGCTCCCAACACCAATCTTGACTTTCAGAGAGCGTTTTTGACTTGCTTCTCTTCCCACCTCATTTGGGAGGGAAGGAGGGAGGAAGACGGCGGGGAGACTAAAGGGAGGGGTTGGGGGGTAGAGGGAGGAAGTCGCTCTTTCAGGAAGGCTCTGGGATGCTCTGCGAATCCCTCTCGCTGCCGGCTGGCGGGGCTGCCCAGCTCGGCGGCGGGGAGGGTAAAGGGAGGGGTGGGTAGAAGGAGGAAATCGCTCTCTCGGGAAGGCTCTGGGATGCTCTGCGAATCCCTCTCGCTGCGGACTGGCGGGTTTTCCCAACTCGGCGGCGGGGAGAGGCGGCGGCCCTGTTGCTGCGGTGCGGGAAGTTTGGCGGGCGGTGCCTGTGCCGCCTCCCGGGCCTCGTCAGCGCCCGCCCGCTCCGGGCGCCGGGCTCGGGGAGCTGTCCACAGAGGGAGGTGCTGAAGGCAGGGAGGAAGCTGAAGGACGCGGACATCTTCGCTCCCCCCACCCCCCCTCCTAATTTCCTCCCTGCCTTCTGCAGCCATTTTGCACCGGCGGAGTTGAGGGAGGGGGGCGGGCTGCGGGGAACGGAGGGGAGAGGGTAAAAGAGTTGCGGGGAGCGAGAGGCGGCCATGGGAGATCCCGGCTGGTGCGTCTGCTGAGACTGCGGCAGCTGTCGGCAGCATCATGGTGAAAAGGAAAAGCTCAGAGGGCCAGGAGCAGGAGAGTGGCCGTGGCATCCCTCTGCCCATCCAGACCTTCCTATGGAGGCAAACCAGGTAAGAGCAGCGCGCTTGGGATACGGCTGCAACAGGGCAGTGGGAAGTGTGGAGGGGGGTGCGGGCCAGCTGCTGCCCGGTGGCAGGGAGGATGCGGTGATTGCTGCAGCTGCAACGTGAAGGCGTGAAAAAAAACCTGGATTTTGTACTTGGGATAGAGCAATTTTCGTGTATCGGGTGTGGAAGGAGGGCTCAAGGTAGCTTAACCTAGTGGCAGTCCCAGGCAGCTCCTTGGTTTGACTTTAAACCATTCATATCTATGTTTCTTTATGCACCTTTCCCTTCCTCCCTGTCCCATCGTCCATCCTCCCCAGCCCCCATCTTTTAAGAGAACTCGTGGAGCTTCTTGTACCAGAAGCAGCATCCATCAGTGCTGCACCAGAGCTGCAGCTTTGCTTCTCTGTGTATTTGCAGCCGTCGTGGAAGTGCAGTCTGTGCTCTGAGAGGTCAACACGCAAGCAGATACGCCAAAGTCTCACCTTATTTCACAGGACTGGAGAGTGAGGGGTTGGAGGTGTCTGAGGGACAGCTGGATGTATGGCTGGCGCTTTATGTTCCTTGTGAATCCTGTCAGTCTCCTGTCCTGGCAGGATTCTGAATTGAAAACATTGTGGGGGCAGTGGGGGACGTTCGGGAAGATTTGAAGGTTGTGGCTCTGATTTAAGGCCTGAGTCACAAAATCCCCTTATGCCACAGTCAGTGTCCTTCAAAATAAAATTTAAAAAAAAAAAAACCCTGCAATAAGGTGACCTGATTATTTTTTTAATATTTACTCTGATCTCATTCCGGAGGAGAATGATAGAGGGTGGGTGTTCTCTACGTGCAGCATACAGGCCTGCACTTCACCATAAGCCTTCCACATCAGCAGCTGTGCAGAAAAAATATTTAATACAGAGCTGGCAAGCTGATCTCTGGCTTAAAATAGAGGCAAGGCAAAGTTCAGTAATATTTAACAAATTTTAAACAGAATATGTTGAAAATCTTTTACTGAGGTAAAATGGCTGAAAATTGTCTGATGGAGGATTTTATCCCTGGGAACTTGTGGGCTGAATTAAATACCTCTGGATATATCAGGGTGGGCTCTTCTTCTTCTGGAAAAGATAATCTCTGTTATCAGATGTCATCAACAGGTATCTGAACATAGTTTTAGCTTATGTCTTCCTTTACATTGAGTTTCTCAGCCTTTTGACAACCTTCTGACATGAGAAGAATCCTAAAAATAACTAAGAGAAATACACATTGACGTGCTGGGTCTCTAATGCTTCTTCTCCTTTCTTTCAGTGCATTTTTAAGACCTAAACTGGGGAAACAATATGAAGCTTCCTGTGTGGTATGTACATTTGTCTCCTTTTCAATGCTTGTAAGTAACTAGCTTTTCATGCCAATCAATCTGACTGTAGTGGCTGATCAGCAAGCTTCTTAGATTACACCAGAATTTAGTCCATTTAGCTTCATTTTGTACTTCTGTTACATGAAGGATTTGAAGTCGTTCCCATATAGAGAATTTGAGTGTCACATCCATCTTTAGACACAACAGAAAGGTACAATATTTGGATATTAGTAATATGTTATTCATTAGTGTGGTAATTAAATAAATGCACAACCAAACTGAGCTGTGACAGTCTGGGTCTAACCTTACAGTTCATCCTGTGTGGATATGCTTTTGCAGGAGATTGATGTCATTTCTGTTTATAATTGCTGAAGGTTTTTCAAGCCTATAATATGGAAAATCTAAACAATGCTAACAGGCTTTGAACAATATTTTTACCATTGTGCCACATGGGAAACACTTCTACTGGAAATTAGAGGGAGCCCATCTTATCAGAATGATTAAGGTGAGGCTGTTATGCAGATAAAAATAACTCTTATCTCTAATTGTACTTCAAATAAAGTTACTACCTAAAAGGAGGAAAAGGGGAAGGCATGAAGCAAGTTCAAGTAAGATGGGTATCTAGAGAATTTCAGAATTCCTTGAATGATTGCTGGTTTTTGGATTAGTTAAAGTACATTAGTCAGTTGCAGCCAAACTTGACAGAGTGGAAAAATTTGGTCTGGACATGTATCTTAATAGTTTAAAGTTCTTAGGTCACTCTGCAGCAATTTTCTGACTTCCTTCTCACAAGGCATTAGGCTGGAGAAGCTTTATCTGTTGCTGAGTGATTTTCTTCTTAGAAATCCATAAATTTTTCAGAGTTTTTGCCAGATACCAAATAGAGATAGAGGTGTGCCGGCTTGGTGTGTTGGCGAGTGAAAAGTTCAATTCCAGCATATGCAGCAAAAAGCATCATCACTGGTTAATGCCCACTGACAATATCTGGTTGTAGAGAGGCTGGAAAATGGAGCTTCTTGCCTTATGTCCTTTACCAGGAGCCTGGGCAGTCAGTGTGCAGGAGCCATGCCTTGGAGCACCTCTGCTCTGGGGCTGTGGCTTCATCTGAGGGCTCACACCTGTTACTGTTGGCTAGACGGACAGAGGTGCCTCCTCTGTGCCTTCTCTGTGCCTTCTCTGTGCTGTACCTGCCTGTAGCTTCCTTTGCTTCCTGCTGTGCTGTTGGCATCAGGCCCCCCAGGCCAATTCTGAAGCACCTTTCTTCTGTGAGCACATACTGGAATTTACTGAGTGTAGAAACAAACTGCACCCTAAATAAATAAACAAATAAACCCCTAAATGCAATATTCTGATAAATCACTGTCTTGGGTGCTTCAGCCAAGAGAAAGGGAGCTCTGAAAAAAGGCATTTCATAAAGATCCAATAAATTCCCACCCCTTGGATGAAGAACTTGATTCCTCTCCAGTTCTTAACATCATCATTGAATTGTGGTAGAAAATTTTCAAAGGTGGAACTTAGTTTTGAGGAATTTGTTACAGGTTACAGTCTGAACTGACACTGTATTGACTAGTGTGCCTGACAATGCTATACACCTGTTACATGATCATCCTTTTATAATTCTCTAGCCAGAATTGTTGTAGGCATGTCTATAGGCTGTTAACTGTCTGGCAATGCACATGACACAACACTGTGCAATATTCTGTTATTACTCTTGGCTCTAAACTTGCTGCTGTAGAATTTGCTGCATATTGTGCCCTGAGGAAGCAGATGTTGGAGTCTGAGAGTCAGTGAGTACAGCATCTGGTCTGCAAGAGCATACTGCTTTGTTTCTTTGAGCTTTGCTTTATACCATAGTACTTGAGGGAGAAAACAGCCCTTTCATTGCACTGTTCTCTTTACCTGAGCCATCACACTTACTTCAGTTGGTCTATGAATAATAGCCTTTGGGCTGATGATAAATACCCTTCCGCATACATTGTCCTACAACATCTAAATATGTTTGTGCCTCAGTATGGATTTAATGTTCTTCCTCCTCCCAGTTCTGAAGTTGTTCTGCCCTGACACGAGGCCATTCCTAATGTGCATGAGTCAAAGCTGTAAATGACCTCACAGGAAAGCATGTGAGTGCTGTGCAAAGCTAACACATTTTTTGGGTGATGGTAAGGAACTTGAAGATATTCTTAAATTCTTCTGCACTGGTTTGCATTGGCCATGAAAGAACTCAAATGTTTTCTGGAGGATCCTGCAAATTCAGTTTCCCTCTTTTCTGTTTGGTGGTGTTTTTTGTTTGTTTGGGTTTTTTTTTCCCCCCTTGTTTTTGAAAATGCTCTCACATGTTTTGTTATTATGGATAATTAAAGTATAGCTGTGGAACAAAGTTCAGAAAGAGGCCACCTTTATTTTATCCAACCAATGGACATGGTTGCAGAAAACTGAATTTCTGTCTGTAAAGTGTTTGGCATCTCCGTTTCATTACTTGTGAATGTTTATACCATTGCTGTGTTTAGTAAAAAATGGAGTCTTGCCATCCCTTGTGCTATGAATTCCTAGGTTCCTAGATCTTTCTGGGAACTCTTCCTTGCTCAGTGGACCTGCCCCAGACTGATGGTACTTTCTGCCTGCACTTCAGGCTCTTTCCAGTCAGTCTGAAGTGACTCCAGCAGTGGTCTCACCTTTCCTCCATGGTGCAGACTGAGTGTTGGAAGGACAGGGCAGTAAGGTCCCCTCCAAGGACACAAGTCCAGTTCAGGAAGCACTAAACATTTCTGCCACGGTCCTTCTGTACCTGCCCTGGTCTAAGCACTGGGCAATCCTGTAGGGATACTCCCTGGTACTCTAGGATGTAACAGGAGGTGCTGGGCTTCCCAAGGTAACCTCTGGGAACCTCTGGGCACCCTCTGTCAACCCCTGGCTGACCTCTTCCTGCCTTACACAATTCACTGCATGTACAGCTTCCCTGGGCTTAGAGCAGGGAAGTTCTTGCAACTCAAGCAAAGCTGTTTAGGAAACCATGGCAAAGCCCAGCCAGAATGCTGCTGACATGGGAACAGACAGGCTGAAGATGCCCATACAAGAAGTATAGGTCAGAGCAGACAATGACACACAGGCTGATCCTGGTCACGAGGTATTTGGCAGCACCTTTGGTTGCTGGTGGAGATGAAGGTAAAAGGAGAACAGCTGCAGTGAGCAGGCAGCCAGACAAGGCTGGCCACCACTCCCTGTGAAAACAGCTGCCACTGCTAGGCTAAAAGGAAAAATGCTTGTGTAAGTGGTCCTGAGGGAGCTGAACACACACACAGCACTGCTGAAAGGGACTGTTTCTCCAGCCAAGGCACTAACTTCCTTCACTATCCCCTTGGCAGATGTTCTTTATCTGCCTTTGGTGTGTGTGGGGTGTTGCAGGCATGAACAAGCCTGCTGTCAGTAGGTAGTTGTTTTCTTTGCCCAGCTGCAGTGCTGAGCCCTGAGGCTGTGGCTCTAGACATACCCTTGGCATGACACCATCTGTCTTCTGACTCACTTTCAGGGACCTTATTCAAACATTCTCATTCAGCCTTCTTATTTAAGCATGTTGTTCCTCTCAGCTGTAGCAGAAGTTGCTTAGTTCATGCAGGGTGAAAATTTGGTCTTTTGCCCCAGTGTGTCTATATATGCCCTATAGCAGGTCCTGAAAGAGTAAAGCCATAGCACATCTAAAAGGAGGATCTTCCAGGAGCAGCATAGGACCTTGGGTCTTGAGTGTCTGATATAGACAGAAGCTGCACCTTTATGGAGAATTCCAGGCAAATTCCACAGGAAAGCTTATCCAAGGAACTGCATGTTCCTGTTGGTTTGCTTGTGACAGTTCTCAGTGTGGGGCTTGGTGCCAGTCAGTTGGTGTGCTGGCAGTGCATCCACAGTAGCAGTTCTGTACCAGGCAGTGCCTGTAGCAGCCATGGACATTCAGTGGTTTTCATACATCAGCTTTTGTCTTTGCATTCTTCTGCCAACATATGATACTTCTGTCTCAGATGCTTGTGATCACATAAGCTATTCCAGAAACTAATCTTTCATTGTAGTAACAGAAATATTTAGCTTTCTGCTCAGGCCTGGGAAGAACAGAGGAATCTGGTGCCTGACCACATGGGGAAATCTTCACAAGGGCTCAGCTGTCCAAAATGTTGTGATAAAATACAAGCCTAATCTCAAGACATAATTGCAAACTTCTTAGCTGCCTCTTGAGTTTCTGAAGCTTGCAGACTGTAGGTCAGAGCTTGCAGAAGGCAATTGCTGAGGAACTTTCTACCTGATGCTGTTGAAGTGCCCAGGAATGAGACCATGAATAGAAAGCCAGAAAGCAACAAGGTGTCTTCTGTCCCACTTCAGAATAGGGTTGGTGTTCCCAGTGATTTTTTTTTTTCCTCCCCTTGCCCTGCAAGCTGAACAGCTTTGTCAACTCTACTGAAGTGTGAGCTTATGGTTTGGCTTTTGTGCTGGGGGTGAGATAATTCAATTCAATAAGCCTCAGTCAGCACTGGTGCTTGGCAGGCCTTTCAGTGAGCTAATCCAGCTCACTAACATGGGAAGGAGCTACTTACCTCTGTACTGATCTTCCTTTTGGCTTGTGTAGAGGCTTGGCTTGATTGAATGAAGGAATCAGTGAACCCCAGAGGTGATGGATGAGTGGAAATAGAAGTGTATGACTGGAGCAATGACTAAGGAGTGGTCCCTGTCCTCTTTTGATAAAAATAAGTAAAACCTCTTGTTTTTCACTGGCTCTTTCAAAGTTTGTGGTATTTTTAACAATGTACCTCTTGTTCTGCTTCTCGGGATACTTTGCTTCTTTGCTCCCCATTTTGTTATGTAATAATCCCTTGACTGGGATACTTGTTCTAAATCCCTGTTGTCTTTGTACCAATGCACTCTCTGTCCTGCTGTGAATCCTGACTGGAACAGAAACAGAGAGGCCTTACACGGAGTACTTTGCTCCCTGTCCTATTTCAAAGCATCAGTATCCCTTCATTTTGCCCCCATTCCTGAACTGATAGGATTGAATGGCAGGAGACTGTTTCCCTTTCAGATGCTGTGGCCCTCAGCAGATCACTGTAAGGGTGACTTGAGGCATCCCTTCCCTGCTAGACAGGTTATCCATTCCTGGTGCTAAGAAACACATATTGCTGATAACATGATGCGTGGCACGTTATTTTTTGACTAAACCTCAGGAAACCAGTGCTTTTTCCATGTATTACAGCAAATGCCCTCCAATTTCAGCCACTGGTCCATAAGGAAAGTGTATTACATTTTCTGACTGCAGCCTGGTGTTTCTAAGTAGGTGGGTGGTGTGATCTTCTGCACACTGATATTTGTTGGCAGCTCTGATGGTTACTGTCAGTATTTCAGGGCTCAGTCTGTTGGCATAGTCCTCTCTAATGGATAGATGTGTGCTTCTGTGCTGGCCAGAGCAGAACTGGATGGTGTAAAACTGCAATGGTGCAGAGCTGTGCTTGCATCAGGACACCTCCAGCCTCTTGGTAGAGGAGCTCGTGTCTGCCCACACCACAAACTGAGAGAACAAATGTGCCCAGCTGCTGGGACAGGCAGGAGAGTGCCTGTTACCACAGGTTAGCATGCCATGCTTGGGAGTGGCTGCTCCTTCAGGAGAGCATGTTTGGACATGCTTGTTTTGCTCTTCTTCTCTGTAACTATTCTTGTTACCACCCTCTCAACTTTACAGGGAAAAAAAAATTGGTGTGACTATTGTTGCAGGATAAGCTTTATGAGTCTGTAGTGAGGGCCTTTGAAGCATCTTTTGGGCAACAGTTACTTGTTTGCCCAAAGCTTGATAAAATTGGTGACACAGCTTGTGAGGAAATGGGTAGCCGTGAGGTTGAGCTGGTTTAGAGCAAGGACATGCATTGTCATTATCTTTGCTATAAGTACTCCAGTGAAGGAATATAACTGCACTTGTGACCTATAATGAGATCTTTGTACCTGATCAGAGCAGCTAACAATAAGGAGCTTCCTTAGAGATTTCAGCAGCAGATAGCCTTATTTTGTGTTGCTTGAGCTGGAAACAATGAACTTGGTGCAGCCATCAGTTCCATAAGTGTTCACAAAACTATTACATCATAGCTCGACAAAAAATTTTGTGCACTGATAATTTTTTGTGACAGGGTGTGAAAATATTTCCTAAGGCCCATACACCTTTAGTGGTTTGCCCTTTATGTTACAGTAAACTGAAAGAGCATGTGTGTTTAAGGACATCCAGCACTCAGCTCCACAAGTACAGGCTTTCCTAGCTCCTGTGACTTCTAACAGGATTACTGGCATGCCCAGCACAACTGTAAGTCAGGATTACTGGCTTTACCCAGCACAGCTGCAAGTCTGGCTTGATGTCAGCACTTACTATATACAGATGATACTTGCTTCAATTCTCTTACACTGCAGAAAATGTATTGCATGGTCCATTCATTTCTTAGTCAAGTATGTCCATATGTCTAGTCAGCTTTAGTTAGAGTTGTATTTTTCAGGAGAAATATTATAAAATTTGCTTCACTTATACAATGAGAGATTAGAGGTTTTAAAAAGAGGATGTTCACTTACTGCAAGGAATGTGCAGAAATATACACAATGTCTTTTTTCTTCTTACTTTTAGTCTTTTGAACGGGTTTTAGTAGAAAACAAGCTGCATGGCCTTTCTCCAGCTCTCTCTGAAGCCATCCAGAGCATTTCTCGCTGGGAACTTGTCCAAGCTGCACTCCCTCATGTGCTGCACTGCACTGCAACATTGCTCTCCAACCGGAATAAGCTAGGTTAGTGCTCGTGTGAGGTTGTTTTCCATTGTTGAAGCTCTCAGTTTAAATATGACAGATTGCTGCTCAGGGTGCAACAAATCCTAAATCCTTAGAATCCTAATTAGTTTCTTCTGGGGATTGCCTTTCTTGATGATTGTCTTTCTCATTTATAGCAGGGTAACCTGTGAAAAATTCCCCAGTGGAGTTAGTGGCCTGATGAGCTAAAGAGTCAGAGATGTTCAAAAACATTTTGCTTGTTATTTCCCAGCAATAATAGAACTTACTTTAGCACTCAGCAGGCATGGATTCCTTGAAAGAATATGCATTTCTTTCAAGGCATGCTGTAGCGGTCAGTTGCAGCAGGTACTTTTAATATCTTCAGTTTGGGGTGATTTTTTTTCTTCCTAATTTTCTTTTTTTTTTCATTTAGACCACTGCATGTGACTCTCAGCAGATAGTCAATCAGACAATAGAGAGACAGATCCAAATCCAGTTAACTTTACTTACTTTTGTACTGATTTCAATAGGAATTTGCTTCCTCAGACATGCCAGCAGGGAACATAAACAAGACAAACCTTGAGCACCTTGCAGTGCTCGCTGGCATTTTTGTCCTATTCAACAAAGTCAAACAGAAGAGACTGTTGAGTTAGTTTCTTTTAGAACCCCTCTATGTCCATGCTGCTGTCCGTGCCCTGCAGCTGACATTGCAGAGGCTGAACTCCAAATGCTGGGAAATAAATGGAGGCTTCTGATTTAGGAGGTTTCAAAGATAATGAGACAGAATGCTGGTGCTTTTAATCATAGAATTTTAATTTTCAAGTGTTTATCTGGGAGTTGGTTGTCCCGCCTCCAGTGCAACTCTGAAACAATCTCAACAGTGTGATTAATGGAAACCTTGTGAAATAATGTGATGTGTTTTTCCACACAGGGCATCAGGATAAGCTTGGAGTAGCTGAAACAAAGCTTCTTCACACTCTTCACTGGATGCTGCTGGAGGCTCCTCAGGACTGCAGCAATGACCGGTTTGGAGGAGACAGAGGCTCTGGCTGGGGAGGGAGCAGCAGTGCCTTTATCCACCAGGCTGAAAACCAAGGATCACCAGGACATCCCCGGCCCAGCGCCGTGGCTGATGAAGAGGAGAATAACAGAAGGAAGTTCTTCCAGAATTCCATGGCCACAGTAGAGCTGTTTGTGTTCCTCTTTGCTCCCCTCGTCCACAGGATTAGAGTAAGTGGTCCACTGGCGGGGTTCTTGTGTGGAGACAGCACTGAGC
Organism: Rhadina sibilatrix; assembly: GCA_013400275.1. NCBI lineage: Eukaryota > Metazoa > Chordata > Aves > Passeriformes > Phylloscopidae > Rhadina > Rhadina sibilatrix. The sequence continues at coordinate 307,444 of VWYO01001192.1, forward strand.
AGGAGAGAAATGATTCTGCCTTTGTGATTGTTATTTAATTCAGCTTACAGTGCACACTGGAGTACTGCTGGAAATCTTTTACCAAGCTGGCAGAATACTGCTGCCATTGGGAAGAAATCCTTCCAGTGACATGAGCAATCACCACAGCATCAGGCAGGCACAAAGACAAAAAAATACAGTGAGCAGTTTTTAGCCTTCGGGAATGGCAAAGGTCTGTGGCCCCTGTGAAGTCTCTGGGATCCTGAAAACTGCAGAAAGGATTATGAGTTTTAACTTGCTCCAGTGATTCTCAACCATTGCTCAGAAAAGCCTTGCTAGATTTTTCAGGGATTGTGCTGTGGGGCTGCCACTGGGATTTGTTGTTGTCATTGCTAATCATCTTGATGCTAATTACCAGGACGGTGTTTTAAGCATGGCAGTGGCAAAGGCAATGGAGCATCCCTTTGTTCTGAAGTGTGAAGCAGGCTGCAGGCCTCCTGTCTACTGGGGTTCCTCTGCTAATTTTATGCTGAGTGCATCAGCTTTGCAGAGTGATGTGATGAAAAGACATTTTCTTCATGCTCTGACTCCTGTCTCTGTGAGGCTGCCATTTAGACTTTATGTTCTCAGCTAGGCCTTGAAAAAGAGTGGGTCCTTGAAAAAAAGGACTATAAAGTCATGAAGTGATGAGGCTACCTGTTCTAATCCTGCCTTCTATGCTGCAACACTTGAAGAAGGTAGGAAGGAACAGGACATAAAGGACAATCTCTCGATTAAGGCAGGTAAAAGCAAGACTGGAGAACTAGATTCTTTCTCCATTTCTGTTGCTGAGTCCCTGTACAGTACTGTTTAATTTATTTAGCCCAAATTTTTCATACTTGTTTACTAGTTCTTTGTAGGCTACTGGGCCAGGACAGGAAGAAATACTAAATTCTTCCCAGCACTACACACAAAAATGCAGGGTGCTGTTTTAGTAAATGGACTGAAACTGGGGGTAGACCTTGGCTGTTAGAGATTGGAGTTCCAATCTTTTATATTAACCTTTCTGGCATGTTGTTTTCAAGATGGGCTTAATAGCAGTGTCTCAAGTTTACCTTGAAAATCTCTGAGATCTCTGGAATGCTGTGGTGGTGACCACTGAAAAGCCAATTAAAACATGCACATTTCTGTCATCAAAACAAAGTGCAGGAAAGGAATTAAATGAGGCATGTAAATGGTTCACTGAGCGAGCTTTGTCCTCGTGGTGTCTTGTAAGACTCAGGGGAAGAATTCTACCTGATCAGATAGCCAAAGTAATGCTTAAAGGAAGATGACACGTGTTTGAACAGATAGACCTAAACTATTGAATTCCTAACTTCTGGGAGGATTTGTGTCTTGAGCAAAATGTGTTTAACTCAGGCTTTGGGGGATGCATGTAATTCTTTAACTGCACAGCTGTAGGTAGAAGTCTTGGCACGTCACCACAAGCTAGCAGTGCAAAGTGAAAACGCAGCGTCACTGCTAGCAGGTCTAAAAGCCTTGCAAATTGCTAGCAGTATAAACAGTAATTAAAACCAAGCTTAGTTTAAGCCAAGCTTGTGGGTTGATTATGATGAGAGAGCACTGCCAGAGGGTAGGGAATAGAAAGGCTGGAGAGCTACAAGCAGTGGGTTTCTGCCATTCCTTTAGCTCTGTCTGCATCATCCATTCCAACTGCCAAGGCGTCTGGGGCTGTCTCAATAGGAGAGTGTTGTGCACCAATAATTACACCACCAAGACTGCTGTCACCGTGTTTGTTTGCTGTGTGGGGATAGCTGGGGCTGTATTGACATCTGTGTCTCCTAAAGTAGATCTGACATGAGGTCAAGTAAGCGCACAGCTGCACCTTGATCCTGCAAAGATTTACTTGTGTACTAATTGATATGATTTCAGCTGCTTGAGTATGTAAAACAACGATAGCACAAGTGTAAGCAGTACCAGTGTCTCTATGTATTGGCAGAGTTCAGGTGCTAACAATACTAATAACCACAGCAATGTACACCACCAGTTCATAGTAATCTGTTGCATGTTTCCTCAATTTCTAAGTGATGCTTTGGTATTTAGTATTCTTATTCTTTTTTGGGGAAGAAGTTCAAGTCTTAGAGTGTAAATCATAAAGTAAAGCTTGAATACTAAACATAAAGAGGTTATGTATAATTAAAAGGGATACTTTGTGACAGGAATGGCCTTTTCTATTACAGCTGAATGTCCTGGGAGAAACAGGGTTCATTGACTAGAACAGAAATTTCATTTGAAAAAAAAAAAACTTTGTATATTTTTGGACTGATATACATGCCAGCTACGGCTAGTAAAAAAATCCTGGAAATTTCCCCGTGATCTTTTACTAGCCATAGTTGACATGTATAGAGCCTGCTGAGTATTGCCAGTAGCCCTTGAGTTAGCACATACTAGCTGGGCAACTGCACGTGGTACCAGTTATTGCTTCTAAGAGCTGTGCATTGGGGAAATGACACTCTTTGCAGACTGGAAAACAACATTCTGTTTTTCTTTTTAGGAGTCTGACCTGACATTCCGCTTGGCTAGTGGCCTTGTCATTTGGCAGCCGATGTGGGAGCACAGGCAGCCTGAAGTTTCTGCCTTCAATGCTCTTGTCAAACCCATCAGGAACATCGTTACAGGTCTGTGACTTTGCTGTGGCAATGTAGCTCCTGAGATCAGGGAAACCTTTCCCTTTGTTTGCCTGGTGCTGCCCTTACATTCTGTAGCCATTGGATATGAAGGAGTATGTTGATCCTGCAGGAGCATTTTAAGGTTGTTTCCCCTCAGAGTCAATTGACATTTGCATAATAATTAAATAGGAGGCAGGAGAACCATCACAAATAGGAATTTAATAACTTCTCAGTAATCATTTCTGTCAGCCACATATAATTTCTGTTAGCCTTATCTTTCTTAGTTGCTAAGAAGGGCAAAGACAGTATCACACAGCGGCCTGACATGAGCGAGGAAATCTTCCCCAAATTGGCACTGGACAAAAATGAACAGTGAAGAGCACAAAGGTTATTCTGCTATCTAAAATTTGATTTCCAGCATGTTGGAAAATTAGAAAATGTCGTTTCAGGAGAGTCCAATGAAGGCCTAGGTTGTAGATTCACTTTTGGATACTGGAAGGGGTTGCTGTTCTTTCGTGCTTCAGCCATAGTGAGACTGGAGTTGGGTGCTTAGGCTTCCAAGGCTTTCCAAGTCCTAAAAAAATCCTTTTTTTATTGTTATTTTTTAGACAATAGTTTTTTATAATTTCTGCAAGGTGGTGAATTGAAAGTGAGCAAGGTATACTGCTGTAGTATTACTTGCAGTTCTCAAAAGCATGGAACTGTAATTTTCGTCGAAGTGAAAATGTGGTTCACTAAATTAGATTTTTCTGGTAACAGGTCATTTTGGGTGTCATATTTTGTTCTGAAGACTTTGTAGACCTACTGGGACAGGCTAGAAATAAAAAGATTCAGGTCTTCCAAATGATTTGAAACAGTCATTTACATCTTGCTTTTTGACCCTCTGCTTCAACTTCTAGAATTAAAATACAGTATTTCAGCCCTGGAACTAACAAAGGGAATTAGTCCTAAGCTTTCTTTGACTATTGGGTTTTTTTCTATAGGTCTGTGTGCGGTCAGAAAATCCCTAAAAATAGTTTCAGAAGCAAAGTCTGGAAGGAAAATGCTCCATTATGATTTGGAAGTTTTTTCAGCATGACAGAAATACTAATTGGAATGAGGTCTTCTGCATCTAGAAAGATGCTGCTATCTTAGCATTGTCTCAAACTGGGAAAAAAGAAAGTAACATTTACTTAAATTCTCCTTCAAATAACAAACAAAAGAACATCTAATGAAGAAGCTTTGCAATATTTGTTTTGCAGTCAGTCTGACTCCAAGTGATATCTGCACAGCTTTCCACAGGATTTCAAGACTTGTCATCCTAGTCTGTGTGATACCCTTGGTCTGCTGCAGTATTATAGATGAAGCTTTCTGTGTGACATCCGTGTATTTCCTGTGCTGAAGGCATTTGGGAAATTGGAAATCACAATACACTTTGAGAGATGTAAGCTAGAAAAGGACCAGAATGTATGTACAAATAGGATGAAGAACTCCAAAATAAAAGGCACTACACGTGCACAGGAAAACACAATTGATGGTGAATGGATTTAGGTTGAAATTTATATTCCAATTGAATTTTAAAGAAATGGAGATTTTCAGTAGACAGTGTTGTTGGCAACACAATGGAAGAACTGAAACAGCTAGCCCAGTCCTATTTTGTTTTTGTGGCTGTGACTAGTGCTAAGGAAGTTTGTAACAGATAGATGCTGGTTTTGTTTTCTGGTTTATCCTTTTATTATAATGCTTTACAATAGGTATATTATAGTTTAGGAGGAATTTCCTGAAGTGTCCTGCTCTGACTTCTTTTCCCAGCCAAGAGAAGTTCTCCCACCAATAATCAGAATGTGACTTGTGAATCCCCTAATTTGGACAGTGGACGTACTGAGGTAAATTCTATGCTAAGATTTGACAAGCTTGAATAAGGTGCTGAGGGAAGGGGGAATAAATATTGGAAGAGAACTTGCAGTTACCACCCTAAAGTATTCCTTGTCCAGGAATTACTGTTATTCACAGCTCTTCAGAGCAGAGGCTCCCAACCTTGTTTGCAGTGGAACCAAAGGGTATGGGGTATATCTATCTGAATCTCCTTGGCCTTATCCTATCTTATAGGATGGGAGCCTGATCTTGTGTATGGCAGGAAGGTTGGAACTTGACTTTAAGGTCCCGTCCAACCCAAATCATTGTCTTGGGCAAGAGACCTGTACAATATATCATTTGCCTGTACAGTGCCTTGTGTAGAGAAGCCCCAGGCTTGATCAGTTTTTCCATGGTATTTTGGTGTGAGGAATGGTCATGTCTAAGCTCAAATTGCTGTTATAAAACTAACATGGGAGAGATAAATATGTTTATATACCTATTTTCTGTTTTACAAAGGGACTGCAGGTGGTCTGTGAGACAACACAGTCAGATCCTGGACTTCCAAAGGCTTCAGTTTCAGCATGTCATCCTGGAAATTCCTTGGATGGAAGTGTATCCTCCCAAGCCTCCCAGGAGAGAAGTACTGCACATCCCAGGTACAAAGACCTTCAGGAGAAACTTGGGCTCATGTGATTCAGTGGTGGAGGTCACAAGTCCACCTTGAATCCACTTTTGTCTGGACCTGCTGAGGGTGCTGGATGTTTGTACCAAATTCTTAATTCAACAAATCTCAGTTCTGGGTGATGAAAAAGATGGCAGCACTTGTTACTCCATGCTGCTTTCTTCAGAGAAATCTCTGGCTGGGCTGTTGGGACAGTTTCTTTGGTCTTTTCTAAAATGTTGGTTTCTTGTAATTAAAGACTCAAAAAAAATAACCTTCAGCTTGACCCCTTCTAGGCTAGATTCAGCTTCAGGCAACAGCTATATTATCTGGCTTCCTTCTGACCGGATTTTCTTTCCCCCTGGCAAACAATTTCTGTAAACCTGTCTCCACTGCTTTCATTATGCCTCCTTTGCATCCTGCTGCACAGCTGGCTCTGGACTACTGGCCCAAAGGAACAGACTAATAGAGAAGCACAGCGATGCAAACATGTTTCCAGCTTGTCCTGCAGTGCTTGGCATTAATAAATTCATCTAGATTTGGGCATATAAAGGCAGAACTAGATTTTCAGTAGTGCTGGACACTCAGTAGCACCATAAAGTAAATCAAGCTGATGAGTATTTTCAAAGATTTTGGAGAGGGGGGGGCTATAATTTAAAGTCTCTATGGAGATTTAGGAGTGTCACTTAAACCCCTGGAAACATTGGTCCTGTTGCTTATCTCTTTTGAGAAATGTCGTATCCAAAACACTGCAGTTTGAAGAAATGGCTTCATTACAGTGACAGAAGTATAGGATGTAGTGATTTTCTGGATATCAGCTAGGAACAGCTCTGATCTCTCAAATGGGAGCTCAGGGCATCCTTTCACTGATGCAAAGGAAAAAGCTATTGGTTTAGGCTCTCCTACCATCAGGAAGCTTCCATTGGGGTTTTTTATCAAGCCTGTTGTCAGTTCTGGATCTGTATTTAATTTGTATTAATGCGAGCCAATAAAACTGAAGGTGGGGACAGAGCTGCCTTTCTGTGTGTGAACACTACTGCTCAGAGAGTGCACAGCTGTAAAAAAAAACAAGCAGCCTTTTAAGAAGACAGAATCAGGTGATCAATTTGTCAAGCAGGGTCTGGTGGTTGCCATGGGGATGAAGCTTCAGACAGGCTTTGAAGAGAGCATCATTATGCCTCCTCATTTGCAGAACTCATTGATGAGTTAAAACTGTACAGGGAGCTTTGGTTGCCAAGCAACAGATAACTGTGGAACAAATGTTGTTTACTCTGCTTACCAACAGTCAAAAGTATTCCTTTGTCCTTGGCCAGGGGTTGAAGGAAGGCTGCACTTCCACTTTCCCTGCAGTCACAGACAACCACAAGCTGATTATAAAATCACTAGATTTTCCTCTAAATGAGCTACAGAGTTTAATTTCTGGTTCTTCAGAAACTGTTTCAACAAATGGCTCCTTCTGATCCCATCTAAGTGTGTTGCTCCTCCACTCAGTGTAATTCTCCATATAGAGATGTTACAGTTTAACCCTGAGGCAAATAAACTACAGCCTTTTATCCAGCTGCTACCTTGAACAGGCTGCCTGGGAAGTAGACTTTGCAGGAAGGACTTTAGTTACAAATATTTCACAAGGAGAACATGCCCAGCTCCAGCCTGTGTCATGCCTCAGGTTTGCCTGTGCCAGAGAGAGGGGAGCAGGAGGGAGTGTTTAGCCCCACAGACTGATCAGAGTCCAGCAGAGACCAGGGCGTGAGGCATCACCTCTCACAGCTGCTGCTGGGATGATGGGTTTTACTTCCTTTGCTGGGATACTCTGAGTATTCTTCTGGGTTTTTGCAGGCTGAATCTACGTGACACAACCTGAAGTTTGACAAAACCACCCTTCGTGTCAGGTTTATGGGGAAAATGCTACAGCATATTCCCATTTCACGTTGTTTTCTTTCCTAACTCAGTTTTTCAGGTTTTTGTAACAGCTCATTTCAAAGTTGTCAAACTTGCAGCCTTTTTACCTGGAATACAGCACTAGGGGAGGAACTTTGGATCTGTGTATTCTGTATAGTGTGGCATATGCTGACACAGGCTGGTTTGCAGTCACCAAGTGCCTCCAGCATTGACTTGTGGGGCTGGCAGCAAACCAGCTCCTGCAACTTGGAGCTCCAGATCCATGTGTTGATCCAAGCCCAGCCTTGACACCTGCTCCCTGTTTCCACACGTGTGAGATGGAGCAGGGTTTGTGTGATTCCAGCTGGTGTCAGCGTTCAATGCACGCTTCTTTCTCCTCTGCCAGTTCCACCTTGGAGGCACAGGGCAGAGATCCAGCAAAGCACCTAACACATGCACTTCAGCACTCAGAGGCCCCACTGGTCACTACTGCTGCTGTTCCTAAGGCTTTTCTGGACCCTGGCCTTGGACCCATCTGTTCAGAATGTACTGGTACCTAGCTGGAGATGGGGATGAGCTGTCCACGCTGTTTGCACGCTGTTTCACAGAGTTGATAATAAAAAATGGCTTTTAACAAAACAAACAAACAAAAAAACCCCAACAACAACAAAAACAAACAACAAAACACCAACTTGATGTTCTTGTGATGATTCTCAAATGCCTGAGAATATAGTGCATGAAAGTACTCTTTAATTTTTATAAAATCCCCAAATCCTGGAAATAAAGCAGGTCGCAGAGGTGTGTGATATCTGTGTTTCTGATATAGAGTGGAAACATTCAAAATCTGTATTCAGCAGACAAAAAAAAAAAAAATTTCCAGAGTTCCTGCCCCACCTCCAGGATTTCACACCTTCTCTTACCATGTGATTCTCATTCCTGTGACTCCCTTTCACTTGCTTCCTTCCTGACAGATTGTCTCCTGACAGCTAGTGACTATCCAGAGGTTAGATCAGGTCAGTTGTACTCTGCTGAGAGAAAAGTGGCATAAAAGATTAGGAATAACAATTTTGGGGCATTTTATTGCAAAAAGATTGGCTATGAATGACATATAGATGTCTTTGAAACCTGAGCTTTCTAGATTCTCAGTTTTGAAGCTCACTGCAGATGACTTGCTTTTGTGTGCACTAATTTCTACAATACTTAGGAAATTCCATATTAAAATCCTTTGGGAAATTAGTAGGGTAAGAAAATGATAGTGAGGGCTTAAAAGGGTGCTTTTCTCTAGAACACCTCGGCAAAGAATGCCCATAATAGTAACTTTTATTTATGTATGAATCAATTTAATTAGCTTAAAAGGTTAACTAACTTAGCTGCTTTGTCTGCTTTTTGTTAAGTAAGGCCTGATACGTGCAAACATAAACCATTCCTAAATATGTATTACTAGTATCAGAACAGCAGATGCTCAGGGGTTGTCTGTTTCCTGCTGAGCAAATTATCCAGTTAGCACAGGTACTGGGGGCTTACCTTCAGACCACAGCTTAAGAAACCATCCCTATCCAAGAAAACACTTGACAGCATGTACTGGAGCCTCTGGGAATCTGAAAGCTAAATACTCAGTTACCTGTCTTCAATAACGCTTTTCTCAGCTAAGCACCTTTAGTCGCAGGGAGTCAGTTCTTTATGCAGAGTGCCTGGGAAGGCCTGAGGGGTCAGATGACTAACAATTTCTACTGCTGCTTTCGGGAGCAGGGTGTCCTTGGTGATCCCACCGTGCCAGAAGTCTCGCTACGCTACCTACTTCGACGTGGCCGTGCTGCGCTGCCTGCTGCAGCCACACTGGTCCGAGGAGGGCACGCAGTGGTCCCTGATGTACTACCTGCAGAGGCTGAGGCACATGCTGCAGGAGAAACCCGAGAAGCCACCCGAGCCCGAGATGACCCCTCTGCCGAGGCCTCGCAGCAGCTCCATGGTGGCTGCTGCGCCCTCTCTGGTGAACACCCACAAAACCCAGGTAAGCAGCTGCTGGCAGTAAGGAGATAACTGCTGCTGTGGGGATGCTGAGAAACCATTGCTGAGCAGGCAGTGACAGGCACAGCTTTGGTATGGGCTCGCTTGCACAGAGGTGAGATACCTGCACTGATTCAGAAAGAGACCCTGAGAGCGTTGAGTGATTTGAAGGCAGAATCTTGATGCAGAGGGTCGGAGCTGGTGGCTGCTGAAAGCTGGAGTGTTGATTTGGGTTAATTAATCTAGGGGGATCTGGGATAACGGTTTTTGATGTCAGAATATACTAATGCAGTTGTCAGGAGAAATGGTTGCCAACAGCCTTGCGTTACAGTGTAATGGTCAGGAGCCACTGAGCTTCTCTGGTGTACTCCCTCAAATGAGAGGAAAGGAGCTGCATTTAGTATAGAGCTGCACACTTGTGTTAAAATATTGAATTAGACTTGGGAAACAGTGACAGTGAGCAAAATCTCTGCATGTTGTTACTTCTGCTGTTATTCTCGTGACATAACTTTTATATTTGCCAAAAAATTCTTAGTAGAGAAACTGTCTTAATAGGTGTCAAGTCTTGCTTCCCTGTTGGCTGGACAATGAACCCTGCACTCCTGACCTTGGTGCAGTAAAGATCTTTGTGTTTGAGCTGAAATATTTTTTTTTTATGTTGTGTTGCTCACCTGTCCCAGGGATAAAAAGGGAATGTTGTTGCTGTTTCAGTTAATCCTTGTGGATTTGTGCTACTTTTAGGTTGTGCCCTCTTTTCTTGTCATGTGGGCTTTTAGCAGCAAATGCTGGTTTACTTAGTCAATGGGAACCGCCTGACAAAATTTAGCAGAGATTCTATTTTTGCCATCTGATTTTATGAAACACGCAAATAAAAGACCTGTTCATTTTGCTATCAAATGTCTTTTTTTTTTTTTGGTTGGAAATCTCAGAATTCTTGATGTTTGTCCTAAAATTACTTCTTTCAGGGCTCTGACAGATTTTGACTGGAAAGAAGGTGAAATAACTTTTCTCCAGTAGACCCCAGATGCTCAAAATCTAGAAGACAAGCATAAACTATGTAAATATTACTGTTGTTAGTTTTAGATCTCAGGACTTTATAGGCATTCTTGTTGAGAGCTGGTGGCTACTTGTGGTTCTAAGAGCTCAGCAGCAGTATTGTTCAAATTGTATTATACTTTAGTGTCATTTCTAGAACATGTTTCATCCCTGTAAAAGCTTGGCATAGCTCCTTTAAGGCCAGGTGATAATTGCTATTCAGTCTTAATCTACCTGTGCATGGAGATTTTATAGAATTTCTGTGTGTGTACAAAAACCCCTCCTTAATATCATCTCCTGGAGGGAAAAATTGAAATACATTGCTGTTGCACTATTTCCACATGTGTGCTGTCCCTTCATAACACCTTGGTTGTTTTGCATATTGAACTTTTGCAAGTTTAGCTCCCAGTGCAACAGGGAGTGCAGTCAGTGGTTTACAGAGGCAGCATGAGCAGATTGTCGTGCACGGGCACAGGCTGCACCAGTGTTGCCCTGGTTCTTCTCTTTTTGCTTTAAAACACTTTGATCCTCTCATACACTTGGCTATTTCTTGCTTTTCTAGGCTATTTTGCTTGCAGAAGACTGCTTTGCAGAGGATTCCATTGCTCTTCTCTAATATCTTTCTGTTCAATCCATTTAGCAATTCCTCTGGGTACACTGTAGTTGTTAATGTGAGGGCTCTGTCCAGGGCATGCTTCTCTCCAAGGCTGAGTTTGATTGCTTTTGGTAACCTCTGTGTCAGTCCAGTGTATTTTTGCCACACTTGATCAAAATAGAATCCCCTTCCAGGGTTCCAACTTGTTAAGCAGAGCAGCTGTGATGGAAGAAGTGAAATGGAATTCCAGGCAGCAAAACCTTCAACTCATGCCCCCTTTCTTTACAGTTTTGAGGACTGAAACCCGTGCAACACACTGGAGCAGCTGGGCTCTGGTTCATCCCAGCCAACTGTAGGAACTCTACTGCTATTCTTACATATTTTTACATTCTTATCAGACAAGGCTCTCTGTCAATTCAGAGCAGAGAATGCCAGCTCCCAAAGGCTAGGATTTGTTCTTTCTGTTAACAGCAGGGGCTGTATGCTGGGCCTTCACAAGCTCATCTGACACAGGCTTATGCTTAAAGCCTGTTTTTTTGGTCTGGACCTGAAATTCCTAACACAGTGCCATCATTTCTACTCAAAGGTTGATCAATAGCTTCTCAAAAACGTTGGCACTCTGTGTTTCAGCAGGATAGATATAAACTAGCAGGCAAAAACTGAGTAAAGAAAAACACATCTGCCTGCAAATCACATCAAAGAGCAGTAGATTTTTGTGGCAAATCAACATTGTTTTTATTGTTCTGAAGTTTATCAGGATAACTGGTAAACTGATGATCCTGCACCTCCCTGAGCTTCAGCAAAACTCTCACACTTCCTGTTGGATCTGTGTGTGTGTGTGTAAAATTGTGTCTTGGATATAAGCTTGGGCTGAAGCAGTGGGGATTGAGAGGACAAGAGGAGTATTCTCTGTGTATATTGCCTAGTAAGCTGAATAGCAAAGTAAGAAAAGCTTCAGTGCAGCATTCTGGCACTCCTTGTTGTGTGGGGAAAGGGGGGATGGATGGAGTGTGAATAAAATGAATGCTGTCTACCTCTGAGAAGTGACTTTGGTGTAAACATGTTTCAGGCCAGGCAACATGTGATAAAGGAAACCTGTATGGCACTTGTGTGCAGTGAATTCACTCTTAGGGCAGGTGTAGGATATGGAACCTTCAGACCTTCACAAGCTGCTACAGTCTTGCACTTCCTTTGCAGGGGAAGAGACAAAACTTAAATAAATCATAGCACCAGTGTAGCTGTAGTGCTCACTGCAATGCTGATGGAGAGCCAAGAGTCTCAAGTGTGATGTCCTGAGAGCTGAGAGAAGTACTAATGAGCTGGTACATATACAGTCATACAAGAGGAAGAGAATAGAAACAACAGAATCTAGGGGAGCAACCCCCAAATCCAAACTATTTTGCTGTTTTACCAGTCTTATTACTATTGTAATTGCCATGCAGTCTACTGCACAGAATAGCCACATTTTTAATCACTCTTCAACAGGATTGTTTCATTAAAATGTATTGTTTACCACACTGTAGATTTAAAGTAATTCTGTAATTTGCTTCTCTGGTGTTGTTTGCTTGATACCTACACTGAGCAGATTTCAAAGCATGTGTGTTTGCATGGCTTGTGTCTCAGTAGGCCCTACTCCTTCTTTTGGTGATCATAAACCACCTACTAAAACACTGATTTGGTAACCAATGGACAAAGATACTTAATCCAAAATAAACTCACACAATGTTTTATAGCCAGAAGAGGCCAGAGAGCTATAAAAGCCAAGAAAAAAGCTATATGGGGTACTTGCTGGCCTCACTGTAGAGAGTGGCTAGGGTTGAATCTTGATTTACTGTGTATTGGATTTTATATGTGACTCCCCTGCAAAGTGGTAGATAAGCATACCTGTACTACAAACAGTGGTGAAGAGGAGCCTTGCTGCTGTTTGTCTCCTACATTCTTGTGCTGATAAAATTAAGAGGGAAGATTCAAGGGTAGTTTTTGATTAGTCTGAAGAGTCTCTGAGAAATGTGTGATCCCCAGTACTTGGTACTGCAGGCATTGTAACTAGGGTTAGACTTTGCAAAGACTGTCCCTGGGTTCTGCTGGACCTTTTTGTGCATAAAACTGCAGCACACTTCTGTACTGCAGAAGCTGGCTGGCTCTGCAGTTTGCAGTTTGGCTAGGCAGAAGCTCAACCTGTCATAGCAGTCACTTCATCTGTCCCTGACATATGGCTATCACTGCTTTGAAGGCAGAAAGGTGTTTTAATGTGACCCACTTTTTCAGCAGAATATTTCTGGTGGGACTGCAAAGAAAAAGAGCATTCCAGTGAAAACAAGCTGATACTTGGGCAGAAGAAAATTACCCTGAGGGAATTTGGTCAGGTCAGCTGCACAAACATCTCATGGAAGATTGGCATTAGGTCTTTATTTGAGAGCAGATGGCTGGAGGCTGAGTTTGTGCCAGTTTCCTTCTTTGCAGCAGGCAGGTATAGCATGTACTGTTTGATGCAGAGGTGAGTTGAATGAGCTCTAATGAAGCTGGAGTGAGGGAGCCTCATGGTTTTTGCTGTTGTGGGATATTCTGTGTTATAGGAAGGGGGGAAGTTTCATATGAAAAATGATGGATGGAGAGCCCTGCTATTACAAGCAAAGGATGTTTACTGATTTAGAACTCTTAGATTTCTTTGGTGGGTAAACAAATCTTCTGAAAATTAAGTTTCTTGAAGGGACAGTGCTAGCTTAGTTCCAAAATATGAATTTAAATGTGTGTGTTATTAAGGGCATAGATCTTAAATTAAATGCTTTGCAAAGGGCAGCCATTATGATTGCTCATCAACATAAACCAAGACCTCAGAGACATCATAAGTTACTTAAGAGTCATACCTGGGATCAAAATCAAGCATGTTCTTCCATGCCTCCAGACCAGGCTGTCAGCAATGCCTGAGGCTTTCCATGGTGTGCTGTACTGTTTTCCTTTGGTGACTGAAAGGTTAGACAAAGTAGATAGTTCTGGAAGTATCTAAGTTCTGTTTGTTCAATTATTTTTCTTTAAATGTGTAAACTTTTTTTGTGTAATGAATTGGAGGTCTTTTTCCTCTACAGTGCTCCTATGACAGTTCTAGGAAGTAGCTCCTTTTTTAAAGCTGATTATCCTCTATTCCTTCTTATGCTTGTCTTCTTTTGGGAGCTGCAGGATCTTACAATAAAATGTAATGAGGAAGAAAAATCTCTAAGCACAGAGGCATTTTCCAAGGTTTCGCTGACCAACTTGCGTAGACCAGCAGTTCCAGACCTCTCCACAGACCTGGGGATGAACATCTTCAAAAAGGTGAGTGAAAGAAAACTGCACTTGAATTTACTTATGATTCAGCGCCTCACTGGCTTTCTAAGTAGCTGCTGAAGGTCTGCTTGGAGTTTATATGCATGCCATATGTGAGATTATCATCCCTTTTCATTGGAATTGATCCTGTATGTTAATTCATTGGGCTTTATATGGATGTGCCTGTGGATAGAGCCATAGCTGGCCTGTCATTTCTTTCTAGTGCAGCTAACAAGCAATTTGCTAATTCCCATATGAAGCTATTTTGAGAATGAGAGGTTCTTTTAACACAATGATCTGTTCTGAGGGTGAAAAATAAACGTGCCTGTAATAACAAGGGATTTGTCCCATGAGAATCAATAAAGAGAATATGTAAACAATCCAAGAATAGATAGATTTGATGGACAAGTAAAATACCTTTTACTAACCAATAGAATAATAAACAAGCAAACTATTAACCAACTGGAGGTTTGTAGAAACTGTATAAAAGACAGCGTGCTGCCATAATAAAGAGAGCCTTCTGAAGATTTTACTGTGTCACTCTGTGTGTTGTGGCTGCCCTTACAAGGACAGCTGCCAAGCGTGATACTGAAATCTTTTATTCAAATAACCTTCCTGATGAAACTGCATGTGAGGAGGCTGCTCAAACAGTGCTGCATTTCAAGTGCCACTGCTAATTCAGTGAGTTCTTCTGATTGTTTTACCTTGTCTTAGGCCTGGGTTTCTAACCATCCATTCTGTGCTCAAGGTCAAAGAATGTCATAAAATCATCCGAGGGCATCCATCCCAGCCTAGGGCAAGACTGAAATCCTTCACACGCTCCCAGGATCCCAGCACGCATTCGATTCTGCCGTGGGAAACGGCCAAGATAAAATGCTCAGAGCGGGAAGTTACACTCGGGAAATATATCTGCGTTACCTTTTTTCCCCTCAAGCGGTTGTTTTCCATGCCTCAAGGCTTTTTAAGTGCTCCTGTCCCCTCTCCTCTCCTCTCCCTGCAGTTCAAGAGCCGCAAGGAGGACAGGGAGCGGGAGCGCAAGGGCTCCATTCCGTTCCACCACGCCGGGAAGAAGCGGCAGCGGCGGATGGGGGTGCCCTTCCTCCTCCACGAGGATCACTTGGACGTCTCGCCCACTCGCAGCACCTTCTCCTTCGGCAGCTTCTCCGGGATCGGGGAGGACCGGCGTGGCCTCGAGAGGGGAGGATGGCAAACCACCATATTAGGTGAGGTGTCGGTGTCGCTGTCTCTGCCCCGCCTTCCGCGTCGTGCCTGCCGTGAGCGCTCAGGGAGCGACAGGGGCTGTGTGTGCATCCTGCCCTCCTCCTGTCATCCTGCGGCCTTGGTTCTGTTTGCACCGTGACGCAGCTGTTCCATTGAATGCTGCTGTGCTTCAGTTCGCCTTTTTCTCTGAAAACTGCCGTCTTTGCTGGAGTAACAGTGGGTACCTGTAGTGATCTCTGTTCCACTTGAATACACCTCCCCGTGGGGGAGCAAGCGTTTGGCTTGTGCAGCTTCAGATAGATTCAAAGAGTGTTTGCATTCCCTTCTTTAAAAGGGAAATCTTTGGAGAGGCAGCAGTATCGTTAATATGACAATTATTAACAGCAGGTCATTAGTGTCATTAACAGTGTCATTAGTATGCCAAAAAGTTCTATTCACAGTTTTCCTGGGGTGCATATTAGATACAATATAAATAGGATATTTTCTCAGTGAGTCTTGATATTGCAGAGGTACAGTGTTTGAACATAAAAATTTGCTACTTCAAGATTCTAAGTTCACTATGCAGTATTTTTTTTTTTTTGTATTCTTGAAGAATTTCTTTTGCATTAGCACCCCTGATCCTAATATACTTATTTTTGGGGGCGAGAGGAGAGGAAACTAAATTCCTATAACATGGCCCAAAGGGTGGAGTCATACAGTGCTGATCAGTTTACTTTCTTGAAAGTGCTGGTGGTTAAGAATGCGTGGTGCCTTGGGAAGGCTGACCTGGAACAGAGACTGGACAGAGCTAGAGAATAAAGCAGATATTTATTGAAAGGCCTTTAAGGGTACACCTTGGGCAGGACAAGAGCCTGATCAGGGCTACACCCAAGGTGGACCCAAAATGGTCACAAAAGGGATGACCAGCAACGAGGTCTCACATTTCTGTAAGTTTTGGTCCGTTTGCATATTGGGGTTTAATTGTCCAGTTACAGCTCCAGGTTGTGCAGTGTCATCCTTGTTTTCTCGCTTCAGTTCACCATTGTTTGTGCTTTTGGGCCTGAAAGTTGTACCTGTTGTTCTTGGTCTCCAGCAGGAACAGGGTTTGTTTTGTCACCCTGCTCTGTGAAGAGAGGTGACTGACACATAATGCTCAGAACTGCACCCCTAGGCAGCACAGAATCTGAGAGCCATAAAAGTTAAAACTTAAGGCATCATTTCCCCCCCTTAGAGGCTTAACAAGGCCTTTTCCTTGTCAAGTCTCTATTCTAAATATCTACTAATAACAGTATTCAATGACAGATGAGTATGTAACGATAGTAAACAACTAACAGTAATAAATATCTAACAATAGATAAATATCTAGCAACAGTAAAGACTTAAGGCATCATGGGGGTGTCAGCCAGGTCAGTATGTGCTGAGAGGAGGGGCCCTGCAGAAGGTTTGGACCATTTGGTCTCTGTCAGTGAACCCGCATGAGGGATCCCACCATAATGTTTGGTTCTGCTCCACAGTGAAAAGCCTTGGTTTTTACAGACTCCAGTCCTTTAGTTTTTAACCTCAGCCTGCTGTCACCAGCCACCCCTCGGGGTAACTAAACAAAATTTCCATTTTTTGTCGTCGCCCTAGGAAAGTTTACCAGGAGAGGGAGCTCTGACACAGCGACGGAGATGGAGGGCCTGAGCGCCCGGCACTCGCACTCCCATCACACGCTGGTCTCTGAGCTGCCAGACCCCTCAAACAGCCACGGAGACAACACAGTCAAAGAAGGTAAATCTAACACGCCAGGACAGACCTCTAACTGAAGTATCAACCCAAAAAAGTGGAAGGAAGTGTTACTGTTTTTATGTGTGAGTATGTGACTGATGTTTCCTGATTTGTGTCCGTATCTCTTGAGGAGTTTTTTTGTACTATGAAGAAAAGTATTTCAAACCATTCATGTTTATCTGTTAAAACAGTTGGTGGCCATCAGCGGGGAGAAGGCATTTCTTGCCTTACCACAACACGCCACAAAAGTGTGTACAGAAACTTGGTATTGGTATCTTTAATGGTTTCATGGGGATTTTTGTGGTATTTAATGCCTCTGTGCAGTAAAGAGCTGCTGAATTTTGGTGGAAATCACAAGGTTTTTTATTTAATTCTCTTCATTCCAGTTGGAGGTCTGGCTTGAAAAGTCTCTTGGAGGCCTCTGGAGAAATAGCAGTACCAGTGTGACAGCAGTGGCAGAGACAATAGATGGGACTCGTGATAGGGAGGAATCCTTCTCTTTTCTCTGCCTGGGCTGAACATAGGGACTTAAGGGATAAGGGCAATGGCACAAGTCCCTGCCTGGTGCAGCAGGCACATCTGGGCACATCTGGTCTGTGACTGCCCTGCCTTCCCAGGTGCATGATAGGTGTGGGGCTCTGCGAGGGGAGACGAACAAGGAGCTGGTTCTGGTGCCTTGGGAAGGCTGACCTAGAACAGAGACTGAACAGAGCTGGAGAATAAAGTAGATATTTATTAAAAGGCCTTTAAGGTACACCTTGGGAAGGACAAGAGCCTGACCAGGGCTACACCAAAGATGGACCCAAAATGGTCACAAATCCAATGACCAGCAATGAGGTCTCGCACTTTTATAAGTTTTGGTTCATTTACATATTGGGGTTTAATTGTCCAATTACAGCTCCAGGTTGTGAGGTCTCATCCTTCTTGTTTTCTCT
The DNA here is from genome assembly GCA_013400275.1 of Rhadina sibilatrix. Taxonomy (NCBI): domain Eukaryota; kingdom Metazoa; phylum Chordata; class Aves; order Passeriformes; family Phylloscopidae; genus Rhadina; species Rhadina sibilatrix. The sequence goes on from VWYO01001192.1 coordinate 325,288, forward strand.
CTTCAGTCCACTGTTGTTTGTGCTCTTGGGCCTGAAAGTTGTACCCATTGTCCTTGGTCTCCAGCAGGAAAAGGATTTGTTTTGTGTCCCTGCTCTGTGAAGAGCTGACTGACACTGAATGTGAGGCTCAGAACTGCACCCCTGGGCAGCACAGGATCTGAAAAACATGAAAGCTCAAACTTAAGGCATCAGTTCATCCACTGTGGAGGTGTGGCAGAGGTTAAGTTGGCCCATGCCCTGTGTCAAAATTCCTTTTGTAAGGAAAACCAGATGGGTCATTGTCATGGCAGACATCCTTCTTAAGGGACAGAAGGACCAATAGGGAGACCTGACCCATTACTTAGAGAATTCTGCTGCCTCCCTGGGGCCCTGGTTAATGATGCGAAGAGAAAGCTTTCTGTTATCCATTATTGGTTTTCTAGTAGGTAGAAATGAAATTACAAGAAGTCCCAGGGTAATCAAGAGAGACTTCAGGGTTTTGGGATGACTGGTTAAGGTAAGAGGGGCAAAAATGGTGTTCTCCTGTAGCCTTCCAGTTGTAGCAAATGATGAAGATCAACACCTGGCTCTGCACCTGATGACATTGGAAGAATTTTGGGAGTTTCGATCATGGGTTGGTTTACATGACACCAGGCCTGTTGGTGACAGACAGGCTCCTCTTGACCTGAAGTGGGAAAAAGATCTTTGCACAGGAGTTACCAAGTCTCACTGAAAGAGGTTTAAACTGGATTTGAAGAGGGAAATGGTTGGTCTTGATGATCTGAGAGGTCTTTTCCAAACTGAATTATTCTGTGTTTCTTTGTTGGATTTGGATACAGATTTTGGTTAGCCATTTTGAAACAAACTAAGCAAAAAAAATCAGTGAAACAAGAAAAATCTGCCCTTAGGTAATCATCAGATTTGGTAGCTAAGGAAGAAAATATCCTAATGCAATCTTTATCGTTATCTTCAAAATCCAAACTTCAGTGAATGCCATTAAAAAGTAATAGTTGCCAGAAAGAAATTCTCTGATACAAGCAGCTAATTCCTACCCTCATCACTGACCAAATTGTGGCCTAGTTAAGGGTACTGCTGTTGGCCTTAGAACTTTTCTCCTAATTAACAGTGCCAGTTCAGTGCTAGCAGGACTGCAGAAGCTGTCAGGAAATGTGATTGCCACGCTGCCAAATTGCTGTGTGCATAGTGTAACCAGTCCATTGCTGGGTCATTGCTTATTAAATGCATTAGATGTAATTAGTTTATTTATTAGAATATATTTAATAGCCATAGGAAGAGGTTCTTTCTTATTCTCTAGCCCTGTTCCCATACTGTCTGGCAGATGGTGGTCTAAACAGCCCTCTGGGGCACTTAGTGTCTTTCTACACTAGAGGGTATATAAAACTACTTACAAAGCACTAGGTGTGGGAAATTACTAACACTGTTGCCTGGAGATCAGCATGAGTTTTAAAATCATGAGGTGTCTTTGATAAAAATTTGCACTTATAGCCAGCTTGCTAACCTGAGCAATTGAAAGTTCCTGTTCCTGAACACTGTGAGCCTAAGACTGCAGCCTAAGACCTTTCTCATCAGACAGCTATCCATTTTGGAGATGGTTTAGACTATCACAGGTACTGTTTTATTCAACTGGTATGATGAAATATTCCAAATTGATGTGACTTGGAAAGCTGTTTCCAATTTGTGCTGCAGTTCCACTACCTTCACTCCTGCCTTTCAGCTTCACAATCCTTTCTCTTTGCCTGGCAGGGGCACTGCTGTTTTTAAGATGAGGCACTGGATTAATGCAGGGAGAAAAATCCTTTTGGGTTAGATTTAGGATGTTTGAGTTTTGTGAACTACTTGACTGCCTGTTTAACTGAGATCAGCTTAAGCTGCCAGAGAACTGAACTGCCATAAGAAGCTTGGGGTCGTTCTAATTTACACTGTCTTAAAAGAATAAATGAGTTTCCCTTCGGTCCCCGTACGCATGATAGGAATTAGGAACTTGTGTTTTCTTTTGGCATTACAAACCAGTTAAAGAGCTGCTCCCTTGAGACAAGCCTCATCATCTTCCTCTCCATATCTACAAAGGCAGAAATTTACAGGTGGCTGTTTCCCTCCCTGCAGTGCGGTCCCAGATCTCCACCATCACTGTGGCAACCTTCAACACCACCCTGGCCTCGTTCAACGTGGGATACGCCGACTTCTTCAGCGAGCACATGAGGAAGCTTTGCAACCAGGTGCCCATCCCTGAGATGCCCCACGAGCCGCTTGCATGCGCCAACCTCCCACGGAGCCTGACGGACTCCTGCATCAATTACAGTTGCTTGGAGGACACGGATCACATTGATGGCACCAACAGCTTTGTCCACAAGAATGGCATGCTGGATCTCTCGGTAAATGGCAAGGAACGAGGAAAGCCGGGTCCCTCTTCTGTCAATGTAGCTGTACCATTGAGATCAGGGGTTTGATGGGCTTTTCCTCCACCTCTTTATATGACTTCTCTCAGCAGTGTCTAAAGGTCAGTCAGCTCCGTTTGTGCATATCCTAAAAGTCTCTCCTCTGAGAAACTGCAACTGCTGTTACTCCTTGCAAGGAGCGCATGTGCATGTGGAATGCACACATCAAATCTTAAGGGTATTTCGTAATGGCTGTGTTCCTGGGGCATGCACCAAATTCCCTATAAAATAGTGTAAGACCAAGTAGCACCTTTCTTCTAGCACCTTAAACCTCACTTTTTCTGCTTTCCCCTTAATGATTTGCCAGCTCTTGGTGCACTGAAGCAGTGTTCTCAGGCTCACAGATGTTATCTCATGGTTTCCTTTTCAGCCTGACTGTGCCCAGCCTGTGGTTTCTTGTCTGACATCTAGATTGTAGGCTTTTGGTATTTAGGGTTGTGTATTATTTGTTCAGAGTTTGTACTGTAATGAGTCTCTGGAATCTAGAATTTCCAGGCACTAAATATTCCCAGGAGAGAAAGCAATTCTGGCTTTAAATACACTGTTTGAATCTCTCAGGTGGTCCTGAAGGCCGTTTACTTGGTTCTGAACCACGACATCAGTTCCCGGATTTGTGATGTGGCACTGAACATTGTGGAATGTTTACTGCAGCTTGGTGTGGTGCCCTGTGTGGAGAAAGTTCGGAGGAAGAGTGAGAACAAAGAAAATGAGGCCCCTGAAAAGAGACCAAGTGAAGGATCCTTCCAGCTTAAAGGGGCGGTTTCTGGTTCAGCTTGTGGGTTTGGGCCACCTCCCATGAGTGGAGCTGGAGATGGAGAAGAAGAAGGAGGTGGTGGAGGAAGTGGAGGTGGAGGAGGTGGAGGTGATGGAGGTGGTGGAGGAGGAGGACCATATGAGAAGAATGACAAAAAACAAGACAAGGTTTGTCTTGCTTCTCTCTTTACACAATTCCAAATGTACTGTAATGTCTGTTAGGATGGAGTGAGCATGTGTATGCAGCTGCCCTTTTGTTTTGCTCTGGTGCTCACTTGGGGTTCCGCTGAGGAAAGGTGATTAGCAGTTCAAGCACTGTAGCTGCTCCACAGAAGCAGCTGCCCCAGTTTGTGAGTTTGTGAGCCTGGCATGGACATTTCCAATATCTTGTCAAAGTGTTTGAAACTCGCAATCATAATGATTTTTTTTTTCCAGGTTTATTATTCATACTTGTAAAGGAAAAATGGAACCCAGTGTGTGAGCGCAGTTTTTTTTATTTGATTACTAGAAGTCATAATTTTTTTCAGTATTGCTATGCAAATTGGAAAAGAGATGCTATATTGCTGACATCTGAAATTGCAATTTATAGTGGTATAATATCTAAGACATTTTAAAAAGATGCTTGGTTTTCTGGTCAGCCAAGCCAACTCTCTGTTTTTCAGGGTTTATTTTTTTGAAGTAAGTTCTGAATAGTATTCATAGCAGCATGTAGAGACTTCACATTTTTAGCATAACTTTTTGATGGGGGCTGTAAGGGAGGGGGCTGGTCTCTAAACTTGAAAAATAATTGGAGTGAACACTTCAACAGTAACAAGTCTGTAATGGAGTGTCTGAGATGAAAAATGGAAAGCAGTTTGTCAAAAGTAAAATGCTAACAAAATGCCAGTGATCGTGCCAGGATTACACACCATCTTTCCCTCTGTGACCCTCAGGATGAAGGCCCATCTGTCAGCACCCATAGGCTGGCCCTCACAATGCTGATCAAAATTGTGAAGTCCTTGGGTTGTGCCTATGGTTGTGGAGAGGGACACCGAGGGCTCTCTGGAGATCGCCTGAGACTCCAGGTATTCCGGGAGAATGTAAGAGAATTAAAGCTCATTAAAGTGTACCCCCTTGTACTTTTGACATCAGCTGCTGAGATTGCTGCCTGCCCCCTCTGTAGCTTTCCCTGTATTGACAGTAAATGTGTTGCTTTTTGCCCCAGCTCACAGGCTGTGTTGCAGCCCAGCCGGAGCAGATTTTTCAGCTGTAGTGTTGCCTTCCCGTCCCTGGGGCTTTCTAAGAGCACACCTGGGGCCCAGGGTGCTTCTGACCACCCCAGCAGATGGGTTGGGACAATACATGGGAGCAAATTCCATGTGTCAGCTGGTGTTAGTAATTTTTTCACAGGAGAGTACCCCAAAAGAGTAAGCTCTTTACAAGAGGTGCAGCTACCTTGGGCTGCCTATGTAAATCTGGAAGTCTGAGGTGTAAGTATGTCCACCTTTCCTAATGGTGATTATGACTGATTGCTGCTGGGCTGCTCCATCAGCTCCTGATAGTTGGAGTGCACTGTATTTGCACTATACTTGTTCTGTTGTTCTGCAAGGAAGTAAAAGACCCACTCATGCCCTTTTGAAGGATATGGTGGGTCATCACTGTTGATTACTAACATTTTTGGTTCTGCCTCAGTAAAGACATTGGAAAGTGCCCAGAATGTAGCCCAGACATCAGATTTAATCCAGAACAGTTTGTCTCCTTGAGATCAGTCCAACTCCCTGTTAAATGGGAGCTTTTCAAAGGCCTTCTCAGTGCATGCCTCCTCCTCCTCACCTTGTGTGCTTGCAGAAGGGAGCATTTTTCATTACTTTAATGAGAGTTTACTAATCCCATGGGATGTGTGTGAACCAGATTCATCTCCATGGCTTTGGTTAGCTTGAGCTATGCCAACAGAGCTATAATTAGGTTCTGGGGCTCTCATTTCTCAGAGATGGATTGGCTGCTCTGTGTCCTTGCAGTGTTCTTGTGTTAGCTAGATTTCCAGGTACTGCAGGAGTGGACACAATTGCACAAAGAGGAAAATCCCAGTGGTAACAGTAGAAAGGTTCTGCACAGAGCACTGGTTGAGCAGGTACCATATTCATCACACTGTCAGTTAGGCTTTTCTGTTGGAGCTGAGCCAGTAAAACATTTAGACCTATGCATAACATTAAGTATAAAAATGAGTATGTCTCTTGGAACCAAGGTTCTTATCAGGCCCATTGAATTGAGGAAAATATTTTCCTACGTGTGTAAGTCTGCTGCATTTTCTGTGTGTTTGTCTGGTCAAACTTCTTTGCATGCACCATTTGTGTTGACTGTGTGGACAATCTTGTCTGAGTTTACTGGAAAGTTAAGCACCCTATTATAGCTAACACAACAGTTCATATTTCCTATAGAGATCGTATTTTAGAGTCTTTTAACTCCAGGCTGCATGGGGTCCTGGTAGGATGGATAGTTTTGTGATAAGAAGTTGACAATTAATAGCTTTTAAGTAAGAAGTTAGTATTTCATATGATGTAAATTGGTCATTGGGTATAGGTGTTTTCAGTCGGTTGGGTCTGAGCTGGAGGGTGAAAATCAGGTGCCTAAAGCTAAGAACCTGTTCCACCAAGGCACTGAGCATCAACAGAGGTGGTTCATTCCCACTTCATTTACATCCAGTGAGATTTTACTTTGGGGTTGGACAGAGGATAAGAGGACTTGAGATACAGCTCGTCGTGGCTTCATCACCACCTCAAACAGTGGCCCCATACTGGTGCTGAATTTCTTGTTGGCTGCAGAGGTGAACCTCTTGTTATGGGGCCATTCAGAGACAGCAGAGCACTGGCTAAGTGCCAAATTGCCTTGCTCTTGCTGGCAAAACTTGAACATGTACTTTGATGTGATATGATTTGGTGGACACTCTTGCAGGCCCAGAACTGCCTGACGAAACTGTACAAACTGGATAAGATGCAGTTCCGGCAGACTGTGAGAGATTATGTGAACAAGGATTCTCTCAATAACGTGGTGGATTTCCTGCATGCTTTACTGGGGTTCTGCATGGAGCCAGTCACTGATAGTAAGTATGCCTGGCATCACAGCCTGTCACTTCTGGGTTCTTAAACCCATCAGAGAGAAGCCACATTCTTGTCCTCTACAAACTACAAAATGTGATTTGCTGTTCTCAGGATATATAAACTGTATCCTTAGCCAGTAGGGGTCAAGGCAGTTGGACCACTTTGGATCTGACCACCCTTTGGACCTTGCCTCGAGATGTGTAGCACACAGTGCACCTGAAATTGAAGGGCACTGTTAGATTCATCCTGCCTCTTGTCCATGGCTCTTCACAGAAGAGATTTTCATTAAATGATGCCTCAGGCAGGAAGTTTTCTGCTTCATGACATGCCAAGGCACCAGGTGGAGTGTTTAATACATGGTTTATTCTGAATGGAGATACTATTGAGCTTTAAAATGCTCTGTGGTGCCTCAGATGAGGCAGTAAGCAGCAGGAGTGGCTTTGAATGAATGAGAATATGGACACACAGATGCATATGCCTGCAGTTACAAATGTGCATGCATGTGTGTATATAAGGGAGTTAGAGGATGTTTTTTAAATTAGGAAAATTATGTTCTGACGTGTGCTGTATTAGAGCAATCAAACATTTATGCTTGGTCACTGCATGAAGCAACAGTTAAGGGTGACTGTTTACAGAGTAGGAATAGCTCCTCTGAAACACTTGGGGAATCTGACTAATTAGCCTGTCTTTGATGCCAGGAATTTCAGAGAAAGCATCAAAGAACATTATATAGTCAGCTTTCATGAAGAAGATTCCCATATGACATTTCCCTAAGCATTCATCAATTATTGACTGGCTTATTCTTTGAAGCATGGCAGCTCATGCAGCTCTTGAAAGTCTTCTTTATCATCTCAGGAAACTGGGATGTTTTTTGAAATTCATGTAAATGTGTAAATCTTTTTTGAGTCTTTCTGAGAGCTTGGTGTCCTTGTGCACCTTCCAAGAAAAGCATTGCCATAGTTCAGAGGATTTTCATTTCATGGGTGTTGTCACTTTGCTGCTTAATCAAACATCTCTTATCCCTTAGAATGGTAACTAGAAAAGCTGGAGTTATTGTTCAAATTTTTAGCCTTATTCTGCACTTCTCTAAATGAGAGATGTGGATTAAAAGAAAAAGCTAGAATTGTCCTGATACTTTCAATCCTTTTTCATAATACAACTATTTCTGGGAAGCTTTCATACTTATCATTTATTTCACCCTTTGCTTCTGCTATATTTTTGTGAGGTGGGACTGTGAGAACTGAGCATAGGATATTAGGTGGGGACATGTCCTTGTCTCATGTATCATAGTCCCTTTACATGTATCTTTAAGCCCTCTATTTTAAAATAAACTCTTCCCAACAAGATGGCTTGCTCATACCTGAATTTTACAGATAAGGCTGGATTTGGAAATAACTTCACCACAGTGGACAACAAGTCTACAGCCCAAAGTGTAGAAGGTATTATTGTGAGTGCCATGTTCAAGTCCTTGATCACTCGCTGTGCATCCACTACACACGAGCTCCACAGCCCAGAAAACCTGGTAAGCACTTGATACCACATTATCAAAGTTCCTTTTTCACTTGGGTGTCACAAATGAGACTTTACAGTGAATAACTCATTCAGTTTAGCCAAATCCGTGTAGCAAGTGACAGCTGGAAAAATTGTATAAATGTGATGTCCTTTATGCATGTCTGGCTTGGAACCTGGGAGCTTAAACAGGAAAAATGTTGTGCAGTCTGAATGAAAATTTCTTCTCTGTTCAAGCAGCTTCTGTGTTGTTCCAAGTGGATAATTAGCATAGTCTGGAGGGATTAATGAACAAGAAGAGCAATGGCATTCTGGTTTGTATCAGCAATAGTGTGGCCAGCAGGTCCAGGGCAGTGATTGTCTCCCTGTACTGGGCACTAGTGAAGCTGCCCCAGAATCTGGGGTCTGTTCTGGGCCCACTCACTCAAGAAAGACACTGAGGTGCTCCAGCAGGTCCAGAGAAGGGAAATGGGGCTGGGAAAGGGTCTGGAGCACACGTCTTACGAGGGGCAGCTGAGGGAAATGGAGTTGCTTAGCCTGGAGAAAAGGAGGCTCAGGGGAGACCTTCATGTCCTCTACAAATTCCTGACAGGAGATTGTAGCAAGGTGTCTCTTGTCCCAGGTAAAAGTGACAGGATAAAAGGAAATGATCTCAAGATGCATTAGAGGAGGTTTACATTAGATATTAGGAAAAATTTCTTCACCAAAGTGGGAGGTCTGGTGTTGGAACAGGCTGCTCAGGGAAGTGATGAAATCACTACCCCTGAAAAGATTTAAAAGATCTGTGAATGTGGAACCAGGGGCATAGTTTTTTGGTGGACTTGATAGTGCTGTGTGGATGGTTGGATTCAAGGATCTTAGCAGTCATTTCCAACCTCAGTTATTCTATGATTCTAAGACCACAGCTGCCCTGAATCAATTTCCACCCAAGTCAAAGGCAGTTCTCTTGGTTAACCACATGGCCCACAAGTGCCAGACTATGTGAATTACTGAGCAGCAGCTTGGGAGATCATCCCAGGGTTTAGACAGACATTCAATTTACTGAACACGTGGAGGGAAGGAAGGTGTTGCTTTTTGCTATGTATATATGCTGTCTTCCCAGAGCAGTCAGTAAACTGGATGACATAAGCACTCTTCTTCCAAACTGGTGTACTCTAGCAGCTAGCCTCAGGCTGCCTGCTTTATTATCAGAAATAAGGATTTTTCATGGAAGCAAACAAGAAACATTCTTGTATTCCATCCCTACAGTAGGGCTGTAGAGACACTGAAGTCCAGCTAAAGGGGCAGTAGTGCTCTGTGAGGTGAAGGGAGTAGAAGAGGGAAAACCACATTAATGTCTTAAACCAACAGAGTTGTCTACTTGTGTCCAAATCCTCTAGTTCTTACGGATATTCCTCCTTTGGAATGTTGCTCACAAGAGATTGTTTGTTGACATAGAGAAAAACATGCCCCATTATTGGACCTAGATTAGGAGCACCAATTGTAAATTTTTCTTGTAAACTGTGTGCCTTTCTAGACCCTGTTTTAGCGTGTAAGGTGAAACTTATCCCTAGGGGTAAATGCTGTTAATTGTGCCTGTATAGGGAATACAGCATGTGAGAGCATGTGTGCAGATTTGTTTTTGGTTTGTCATTCTTTAAAAAGCCTTAATCAGGATACAGGTGCAATTATAAGCTTGTTGGTTTGTTGTTGTTGTTGTTGTTTTCCTTTGCTCCTTGCTGGGAATTTTCAGAGTAATCCAAGGTCTTTCAGGAAAGCTCACAGATTGAAAATCAAGCTCCCATCCCCTTGCTCTCAGGTATAGAAGTGGTTTGCACATCACAGATGTGCATGAATGTTCAGAACTAAAAAGGGCCTTGAGTGTAGGAGGTAGGTTGGGGAATGGCTGAGTCATTCCTCTCTCTTCATATGAACGTGAAGCTCTAAAATAATGAAAAAAAAAAAAAAATCCAGAGACACTCACCATTTCTGTAAAAACATGCAGTTGTTTTTACTCTACGTCCTCTCACATACGTCCAAGGTATTTTGTGCCTTTTAAGTTTGTGGTCTAGATGAATGGTATAAAACAAGCTTTTAAGTCATCTTTGTAGTTCCCTCATTTCACAGGTCTTTTAGCCTCTGATACGTCTCCATCTGCTGTATCCCATTGCAGATCATGTTCCATAATAATGCTCCTCCTTGTCTGCTTCTTCTGAGTGCACTATGAGTTTCCAGCCAAAAACCACAAACCATATACCTGAAGAATAGATCACACAACAGCCAGAGGAGAAGTAATGGCCTGGTGAAGTACCTCAGAAAGTATTGGCTCTCACTGCTTCTTTAGAACCTGCAAGACTGAATTTGTTCTTTTTCATGGTGTCTTGCTACTCAGGGCTTGTACTGTGACATCCGACAGCTGGTCCAGTTTATCAAGGAGGCTCATGGGAATGTATTTCGGAGAGTGGCCCTCAGTGCCCTCTTGGACAGTGCTGAAAAGTTAATACCTGGAAAAAAGACAGAGGAGGCAGAGCAAGAGCCAAAACCTTCTGGGAGCAAAAGGTGGGTGTCAGGAGGGAGAAGGTAAATGACTGACTTGCACATTACTCTGTGACTCTCTGTGCTGAACACAAATATAGGCAGCCCAAGGGATTGTTTTATCTTTGTAGCATGTCAGTTCTTGGTGTACAGATTTGTCCTGTGGCAGCAGCCTCCTTGAAAATGTAATGATCTGAGAATGCAACAAATCTGCAGAGAAAAACATTGGCAGTCTCATATAAGATGCATAAGAGAACAGTGCCATGGAGACTCTTGGATAAGAAAAGGTTAAGAGAACTAAGAAGTGTAGTGTCACTCCCAAAACACTCTGTGGATGTACTTTCTAATATGCATTACATCCTTTGGGATGTGTACCTGTTTTTCTGACAGGTAAACCCTGGCATGTAAAACAAGTCCCAGAGGAAATCTAATAGTGACATGCTTCTTTATCAAAAAGAAATTTCCTCTGGTGCTTTGAGAAATTTGTCTTATTAAAGTGTTGGGAAGAAGAATTAAGGAAGTCAAAAAAGTCCTGAAAACCTTGGCTTTGCTGCTGAGAGCTGATGCCTGTTTTGGGAATAATATGTATTTAGTGACAGTGAGTTGCTAAGGAGAGGGTACATCTCTAAAGCTACTTTGCAGGTTTCCCTATCCAGTTCTAGGTGATGACCATCAGATGGGCCATCCATTTCCTTTGGCTGATGATTTATCAAATGTCTGTAGATCTGAGGCAGGAAGTGTCATCATTGACAAAGGCCAGGCCTCAGCTGCCCCGGATGAGTGCCGCAGTTACGTCTCAAGCCGCCCCATGCAAACTCCAGAACAGTAAGTAAATACTGAACTGCTCAGTGTGTCAGTGCCAGCAGCTTCCTTCTGGGGTTAGTACCAATGGACAGGATAGCAGACTTACCTGTTTGGATGGTGCAACAAGCTGTGGAGTGTCTACACAGGAGCTCCTGCAAACAACCCTGTTTTCAGTGGCAATGGTAATTTCAATGGCAGTGGTTTTCAATTTCAGTGGTAATGGTAGTGCCTGTTTTCAGTGGCAATGGTAATTTCAATGGCAGTGGATTTCAATTTCAGTGGTAATGGTAGTGCCTGTTTTCAGTGGCAATGGTAATTTCAATGGCAGTGGTTTTCGGTTGCAATGGTAATGCCTGTTTTCAGCTGGACCCATCCTGGTTTTGATAAGGAAACAGCAGAGATTTTTCAAATGACAGTAGATTCGTCAATATTTTGTACCATACTACCCATAGCATGTTAATTCCTGAGAGATTTAACCACAACTGTTCTCCAAGCTTTGTTTGTACTCCCGGGTGTGATGATTTTATTAATTGTCGTTGCCAAGGGTCATTAGGACCCTTAATGGGTCAGTGAGAGCCAGCCAATTCCTGACCTGCCTTGGGCACCTAGTCTCTGAAGATTGCTGTAGTTCCCTCTTCAGCACAGGGAATCAACCTGCTGTTGGCATTGTACAACTGAAATCTAGGTCCAAAGAATTCTGCCATTTACTATTGAATTAAACTTCAACAATACTCTGAAGAATTTTAGAAAATTCTACCAATGGCTACTGGTCCCTTAGTAATTTTGGGCAAGTCATTTAACTCCTCTGAAAATGTGTCTGTCTTGTTAAAGAGCTTTGAGATGCTCTGCATGAAGACACTGCTTGCATAAGGGCCCAGAGCTTTATTTCTCATATTCTCCTGCCTTAACTGAGCCCACAAAGTCTCACTGTGTCTGAGACAGCAAGGACAACACAAAGCCTTTCACTGCTCTGCAGGATTGCAGCAAGTTGTTCCTCGCTGAGCCCTGCCATAGCCATGGGACATCACAAGAATATAGTAAAAAATGTTGTCCCAATTCCAGTACTTAATGAGAAGGTTCACAAATGGCTGTCATGATGTCCTAAAGCTTTCTGGTACAAATGCTTGTAGAAATTACTAATGTGGTCGTATAAATGTAGTTCATTTTGACATAAAGAAGGTGGTTTACTTTCATATGTAGAAACTAAAAATTGGAATGACCTGTTAAATGGATGTTATGAGTGGAGGGGAGAGCTCAAGTTCTGCCTTTGAGTCAGATTTCTGGCAGTAACTCTTTTTAGGGGTGACCTGCACCCCAGAGTGCTCTCGCTTCTCAGGTTCTTAATAATGGCCAATTAGGTCTATTACATGAATTATTTATTTAATAGACACAAATTTAACTGTCATAAGACTTTAACAGATTACTTACTACACAGGACAAACAAAAGAAACACTACTAGCAGATGAACAATTCAGTGGACTATGACAATAAGGTACCTATATTACAGCTGGAGAAGAGGTAGTATAGTTTAGGATTCAGTGTATCTTAGCATCTAGTTTCTGATGGGGCATACATAAAAAATCTTGTGCTCTCAATTTCTGTAGAAGTAACCACGAAGATGCTTCCAAGCTTGGGGAGCCCTATACATTTCCAGGGAATGTGGATAAGACTTGTGCCTCCATGAAAATTTGTGTAGCTTTTACAGTTGTAAAGTGTCTTTTAGTTGATGATGCCTCTCTTACCTCTTTACATCCTGCTCTCAGGGTGAGGGATGTTCATGGTCAGCTGCGGGGGTCTCACTGCCTTGGCACTGGAGATAACCCAGACTGGGCAGATGCTCAAAAGGGAGTTATCTCACCCATGTGCACCAGCTGAGGGACAGAGCAGATAAGCTTTCTGTGGTGTGGGGATGACAGTCTGCCACAGTGGACAAAGTGCCTAAGCGTAGAAAAGATGGTTACTTTGTGTCTTGAACAATATTGAACGTGTTGTCAAGCTTCTCTCCCACTAAGGACAGCATATTTGGAATTTGAAATGAAACAACCTCAAGTAATAGAGGGGTTAGGAGGGGACTGCAGAAAGGAGCTCTCATTTCCCTGAGCATTCACTGAAATACCGTTCATGCTTTGCATACCTTCTGTTCCAGTGATGAGCAAATCCAAGGGGCCAATCTGGGACGCAAGGACTTCTGGAGAAAGATGTTCAAGTCCCAGAGTGCAGCGAGTGACACCAGCAGTCAGTCTGAGCAGGACACATCCGAGTGCACCACTGCCCACTCTGGAACCACCACGGACAGGCGCTCCCGCTCTCGCTCCCGACGGATCTCTCTTCGAAAGAAACTCAAACTGCCCATAGGTAAATGTATGTCTCTTTCTATTCTATATACATATTGCATGTGCAGAGAAATGCAGCTAGACATAGTTGTCCTAAGAAATACTGCAACACAGTTTCTTGTTGTCTGTGTGTTCTCCCTGAAGAAGCTGTGATTTGCTGCTCTCTCCCTCTTACAGGTGTGGAACTGAGGCAAAGGGAAATGTAAGCAATTTGCCAAAGATACCAGGGGATATTTTTGTCAAAACAGATTATTGAAACTTTTCACCCAAAGTAGTATGCTAGTACTGTAGTCTCATGGGCACTGTTCCTGTCTGTAGAAGAGAAATAGTCCAAGTTAACATTTGTTAGACAGAGAATAGAACCGTTACAATTCCCAGGACCTGGCCTTGCATGGTAGTTAATACATGCTATATGAAAATGTTACCTTATGCTTTTCTCCTATTTTCCCACCCCTTAGAGAAGTACTGAAATTGCTAAGAAATTGATTCTTCTAGAAAGAATGTTTAGATTTGTACTGAGTGGCTTACTCTGTAACAGGGAATTGGCTGAAACGCTCCTCCCTCTCTGGCCTGGCTGACGGAGTGGAAGATCTCCTGGATATCAGCTCTGTTGACCGTCTCTCCTTCATCAGACAGAGCTCCAAGGTAAATGTGTCAGGCTGGATTACAGAGAGCTTGAAAAGGCAGGATCTGGCTGGTTTCAGCTGCACACGGGAACACTTTTATTCAATATGGACTTTGCAGCTAACAAGACTGTCACGGAAGTCTCCAGAGCAGAGCCGTGGGAATTTGACGCTACTTTTGTAACTCACGGTGAGGACTAGGTTAAACTTACACTGTACTGGTGAGTCTGCTGTGGTGCACTGAGAAAACAGCGCAGGCTCTGTCAACACACTTAAGCTTTAATTTTTGGTCACGCTTCCCCTTCCTTCTTTGTCCTCTCACAGCCTCTCAAGAAAGATCACAATCCTTTTAAGCAGAAAGCTTAAAAGATGAAGCGCTTCAGCGTCTGTAGGTCTGTGCAGACCCAGCTGTGTTACTCTGGTGACCCTCGCAGCCCTTCTGTAGAGGTGTTTGTGTCTGAGCAGTGAGACCAAGACCCCCCGTGCTGTGGCACAGGCTGACCAGCTTTCTTTCCCCTGCACAGGTGAAGTTCACCAGCGCAGTGAAGCTGTCTGAAGGAGGGGGGCCTGGAGGAGGCCTGGACAACGGGCGAGATGAAGAGGAGAATTTCTTCAAGCGTCTTGGTAAATGGCGCACCTGCCGAAGACACCCATCCAAGCTTCATCACACAGAAGAAAAAGATGGTTAGAAATCAGGGTTCTCGTCTCTTTTTTTTTTTTCTTTCTTTCTTTCTTTTTTATCATTTTTAAAATACGTTTCTTTCTGTATTTTACCCCTTTCCCTTTTTTCCTGCTTTCACCATGGTTTTTTGTCTCCATTGTAGCCTTCTCCGATTTTTTAGTCTTTGTAACTGTTTTCTTTCCCTTCCTTCTTCTTTCTTTTATTTTGATTTAGAAGAAAGCTCTGGTAATTTTTTTTTTTTCCTAAAAAAATCAGACTATCCAAATAAATTATACGATGCAACATTTGGGCTTTTAAAATCAAATTAAATTTGGTCGATACACTTGAAAAATTAATGCTTGCTTCAAAGCGCTTATTCAGTTCAAAATTAGGTGTGTAAATGTTCTGTTGTCCAATACAACAATTCCATCAGTTCTTTTGTTTAGTTTTGTTTTTTCAATTTGTAACTAATTGACAGTTTTAGCAAAGTGATCAGCACAGAAATGGAAAACCCTACACAAACCTTGTTGTAATTATCTCTTTTCTTCTGTGTTTGCATGTCTAGTCTCTGCATACCATTCGTTAGGGATGCTGTCCCTTTTTCGTAGCACACAACATAATAATAAAAACACTTCTTTTCCAGAGAAATGTATTTAATTGTTATGTATTTTCAAAGTCGGCAGTGTCTAAAAAGTGCCTTTATGAATAATACAAGGTCATGGTATAATCTGTTTTAAAATATCATTCAGTCATTGACATGCTCATGTCAGCTCAAAGCACATCCTTCTTGTCAGGGGGATAATCTTGTATCTTGAAGTTCTGTTACTTTTTTTTTTAAGACAACACAACCGGATTCCCAAAAACACACAAAAATGAGGCAATTTTATTTTTTAGCATGATTTCTTCAGTTTTACAACATGCTGCGTTTCCTGGCGTTATGTTTGGTTTTCTTCACTTTGAACATTGCATTGTGTGTATTTTGCCATCACCTGTCCCAGGCCTGCAATGTAATGCATGTAAGGCATTTTTAAGGCAAGTGATACTTGCAAAATATAAGCTTATCATGTCACTGTGAACTGGTCATTGTCTGCCACTGGTGAGTGGTGGTGCTTTTCAGTGAGCTCCTAGATGAAAAGTATTGTTCCTTTTTGAGAACGCATCAGTTCAGCACCTTGTTGT
The DNA here is from genome assembly GCA_013400275.1 of Rhadina sibilatrix. Lineage (NCBI taxonomy): Eukaryota > Metazoa > Chordata > Aves > Passeriformes > Phylloscopidae > Rhadina > Rhadina sibilatrix. The sequence continues at coordinate 341,176 of VWYO01001192.1, forward strand.
AGTCTGGGTAGCATTCCCCAGCAATGGGAGGAATTAGTTTCTTCATCCACTGCTTTGTGCTGAAGGAGGTGTGAAATACTTCCACCATACCTCCTCCCAGCTCTCACTGGTTAAAACTGGCCGAGGGGCAGTGAGAGCTTTACAGACTGCCACAGCTCTTTCTCAAGCGTGCCTGTGAGGTGACCTTCATATTTTGTTGTAGAAAACGATTTTTTTTTTTTTTTTTTAAATCTTGCTAATACAAAAGTGATCCAAGTTTATAAGGCAAAGTGTGGCAGTTAAGGAAGTTGTATCACTGTATTTACAAGGATCCCTGATATGCAATGAAAGCCACGTAGCTTTGGCAAAAATAGTTGTATGTGCCCTGTGTGTGTCTGTGCTTGCCTGTGCACAGGGATATCAGTGTGAGGCCCATTCATGGTGGGACAGTTTATAACCAGTAGAACAGCAACAGTTCACTGAGCCTTCAAATTTCCTGTGCTTGTCTGTCTTCCATACAGATAATCAGTTTTTCTGAGCTTAACGAGGAGAGAATAAAAGCCTTTTAATGGCTTAAATCCCTCAAGATCTGATCCTAAAGCATTATAGTGGAACCCCTCTCTGCTTTCTCATTTTTGTCATTCATGGTGTTATGCTATTACTTTGCTCATGTTTTTGTCCATGTGGTGTTTCCTCTTGTGTTTTTGGGTTTTTTAACAGTAGACCAAATTTAAGAGGAAATGGATAAAGCAGAAATAAATTCCATTAAAAATTAGAAATTGTAGGATAATTTGTGACATCATTTATGAGCTGTAGTCTTCATTGTGATTTATCATGTAGACCACTGGAAATTCTGTGTTATATATGTATGTAAGCATACATATGTCGGTGTATCTGTATGTGTGCATATGTATACATATATATACACATATATATTTACACATTCGTGTGTAAAAATATGTATTTCAACGATCTTCTTAGCTATACTAAGAGCAAAGCACATGGACATGTATACAGTTAGAGAGCAGAACCCATAAAGTGCCTTTGGGCACTGGCTGAGGACACTGTGAGTGACCAGAGAAGTTGTCAGGGTGTTCAAGGCACAGCAGCTCAAGGTTGCTCTGAAGGATGAGCTCATGGTCACAGAGTGGGGCAGGAGCTTGTGTGTCCTCCTGCTTTAGGTCTCTGCTCTTTGGGTGAGATCTTCTGCAGGCCTGAGCCACATGAGTTAGGTCAGTGAGGGCTGCCCTGATCACACCAAGGCTACTCCAGGAGGAGCAAAACAAGGGACAGTCACCAGCTGCCTTCTGTCGTCTTGTAAAGCTTCAACAAAATGCAGGGTTATGCCACTGAGCTCAGATGGACAAAAAGCTCTGCCAGCTCTGTAGTGTGGGTTAGGGACATGCCTTAGGCAAGCTGCTGTTGCCTATCTCACACAGGCACAGACTTAGCAGGGCCCTGAATAGGGAACATTTGTTTGTACCTCAGATGAGTTAGTGTTCGGACAGTCATAGCAGGAAGGCTCGGGGAAGGTAGAAAAGCTGTAAGGAAACAGAAGGACTTGGAAGGATGTTTGTGGCTGCTCGCATGTGTAAGTGTTCTACTTGTCCTTTCTACTTTGTTTGAGCCATTTCAGTAGAATATTTTCCCAACATAGGAATATTTTGCTGCTGGTAACTAGGTACAGCTTCACCGGAGAGAAAAAAAAAAAAAAA
>VWYO01001192.1:342894-436070 GCA_013400275.1 Rhadina sibilatrix
AAAAAAAAAAAGACAAGGAATTTGTAAAGAAGTCTCTTGAAATTTGATATACCTGTGTCTTCAAGGGAAAAGTGAAGATCTACATTGTCATTTTCTGTTGTGGCTTTTTTTGTGGTGCATAAATGCTTCCTGAGGGAGTGCAGGCCATAAAGAACTTCAACTTTCAGCCATTCTTCTTTCCTGAAGTAGTCAAAAAGTCTTGTAGAGCTGAATGTTTTTACTCTTGTCTTTCAAATAATCTATGTTTAAAATCAATTTTGAATTCTCCACTCTGTGTTCTCTTCCTCAGTGCTTTATCCTTCAGTGTTCTGTAAACTTTTGTACTTTCAGATGTAAACAAGAGAGTGTTATGGGCAAAAGCAAAAAGCCCAGAAACTGACCATCCTTTTTTTAACCAAACACATTGGCCTTGAAACAGCTTTCCTTATTTCTAATCTCTGTCTTTCTACCATTCTCTCAACTCTGGGTACCAACTGCAATAATGATCTTCTGCACTAATTTGGCAGTGCTAATTTGGATTAGTTGATTTATGATGTGAACTCTATACATAGAGTTTAAACTTGACTTTGGAATGGGATGCCATCTTCATTTATGAATGGAACTCTTTTCCATCCTGAAGTGTACAAGACCCTTCAAAGGGGAGAGGCTGGAATGATGATATCTAGGAGTTGAGGCTAGTCTCACTTTACTCTTGTGGTAATTGCAGATGTATGCCTAAAAGAAGGACAGTGCTTGATTTCCACATAGAGTACATATTCACTACTGTTTTTTCTGTCCTGGTAGATGATACATTACTAAATTGGTCTATGAGAAATAAGGGTTATGCATGCTGCACTTTAAGGTAAACTTAAAGGCAATAGAGAAGTAAGGTAGGAGATTATCAAGGGAAAAAAAAAAAGACTGTAATCAAGATGATCTGTGTTAAAGAGGTGGGGAGGAAAGACAACATCCTAGTTCACCTGTGCTGGAATAGGTCCTGGGCTTCCATACCGAGTATGATGGAACTCTTCTGGGCAGATATCAGTCTGACCAATACCAGAATCTGACTAGTTGCATATCTATTTCATGGAAGTCATGAATATTGTAAAACTGAACCTATTGTCTTCAAGATAACACAAGGAGAGCAAGGGATTTACACTAAGACTGTACTCATCGAGATTTTTGTTCCCCATTTTTTACTGGTGAGAGACTGTGTTCCCTTCTCTCTACCCCTCCCTGCATCCCCTCTGTACTCTCTACCTCTTCAGGTTGCCATAGCTTTGATGATCACTTGTCCTCCAAACAAGAAGGAGGGAAATCCAAGAACGTTGTGAACCTGGGAGCCATCCGCCAAGGCATGAAGCGCTTTCAGTTCCTGCTGAACTGCTGTGAGCCAGGCACCATCCCTGATGCCTCCATTTTGGCAGCAGCCCTAGACCTTGTAAGTCATTGTTGCTCTGTTGTTACCTGCTGGGAGCATGTGCATATGTGGTGGTCCACCATCATTCACTAACCAGTGCTCTTCGTGCCCCACAGAAAAAAAACCTAAAGCATCACAGCCGTGCCAGCTGCTGCTGCTGGTGGTGGTATTAGGTGGAGCTTTAGCATCTGTGAGTGGACAAGTCTGCAGACAAAATGGATCCTTTTTTGTTACATGGCTCCCCATAACTATGTTGTTGCCAGTGCAAAGCTTGTGGTGTTGTCTTCATGCTTCGCTCACAGACGCTCTGTTTCTGCTCCTAGTGTCAAGCTACAGAATAAGGATTGAAGATTGGATAACTACTTGGAGAGGTGCAGGAATTCCACTCTCGAGTTCTGACAGAGTTAAAAGTACATTAGGCAACACTGAGCTGTTAGTCACCAGAGCCAATCAGTGGAAAAAAATTATGTCAGCGTGTGCGTGCTTTTAAATGTGGATATTGCTCATTTGCCAGTGCCAATCAAAGAAGTGACACAATTCAATCCCTTCCTGATATTCTGTATCTCCTTCCTTCCTTCTTATCCTTGCAGTTGTGTCTTTTAACAATCCTTCCCATTTCTAAAGCTGTGGCCTTCAGCCTGTGATTCGTGAGCCAGTGGGGCTCTGTGAGGTGTTTATGTGACAGGCAAGGAGTGTGACAAATACAACTATGAAAAAACAGCCAAATATTAGCAATTTCTCTGCATGCTGCTTTTCTACCTCTTTCCATAAGTGCTTGGCCATGTGCAAGCTGAAAAAAGATTAAAAGCCACAGCTCTCAGCATTCACATGCTCTCTGTCCCTTTTCTTGCCACGCCCCACCTCTCACCTGTGTGACTGCTGTGCCATTTGTGCTCAAATTCAGTTTCTTTGCTCACTGCTGGAGGAGTCAGGCTCATGGACTCTGCCTTCCTGCTAGTGCTGTGCCCTGACCTTTGCTGCACTGCCTGTTCCATGGCTGTAGGGATGTTATGCTCTGTGCACTGCTCCTTTGCACCTTCATCTTCACCTTGCATACTTGGTCTGCAGAGTCAAGCACGCCTGCATTAGGGTTGGCCTGGAGTTGCTGTTGTTGTCAGTTCCCATCTAGCTCTACTGTTTGGAGTGCTCCTCATCCATCTTCCAACAGACTCAGGTTTTGTTCACTGTTTCCCACACTTCCTGCCAGAGACTGTTGTTCCTCTGGATGGAAGCTGTGGATGCAGTGGCTGATAGACTGGCCTACCTGGTGGCTCTTGCCAGTCAGGGTTGCAGTGAGCTCAGAAGGTGACTTGCAACCTTGCTGAGAGTGCAGTACCCAACTTCAGTCTTGAAGGCTTCCAGGCTGCCACCCTGATGCAAATTCTACACTGAGAGTTAGTGAGGTGTAAGGTGCAGGGGCAGGAAAGAGCTTATTCCTTAGCAAGTTTGTTACCAGGATCCTTCTGAAGATGCACTACTCTGTGTTCTAATAAATCAGGTGATAAAATGAGGTTTGGCAATTATGTCCCTATTGCCTGTAAATGTCCTCCTTCATTTTTAAATTTCCCAAATGCCTAAGTACAGACCAACTTACTCTGCACCCGTGCAGGAAGTCAGCTGGAAACTACCAGTCAGAGTGAACTCTCTGAAGATGTCTAAATTCCAGAGCTGACTTTTACAAACTAAAATGTCTCTCCATTCCACTTAATGATGCAGACAATTTTGGTGTTAGAATTTCTAAAAGGTCTTCAGCTAAAGATGAAGGAAGCCTTGCTCTAATTATAGCATTGGGAGACTCCAAGTACCTGTTCAGTTGGCATTTTGTCTACAAAGTATTGGAGAGATGTAGAAGTCAAGCAGTCACATGCAGTGTATGTTTTAAAAGATGACAGGCTGGTGTCTCACTGTATTGGTTAATGGCAATGGAAAATTCCCACATTATATGTCAGTAGAGTATACCCAAAAGGAAGCATTCTTAGTGTTTTAACTTCTGTTTTCAGGCTTTTGAAGTAAGAGCTTGAATCAGGTCTGATGCAAATGAAAAGCTTCTTAAGTTATTTTATCCAGCCTAGTTGCTAAGGTAACCTTTAAAAAATGAAAGGCAAACAGTTCCAGTTTCAGTTCTTCCATAATTTTTATGAGCATGCTTTTTCAAGCAGGTTTGCAAAATTCTATTCTTACAACAACTTTGACATCTTTGATGTTTGTACCGGTTTGCCACACTGATTTAAAGAATTAAAACAGTGACACAAATGACAAATCCTTCTGGACTTAATAATTTTTTGTGCATTAAAATGAGTGTTGCCTTAGGTTTAGCAGCTATGCAGTTAACATATTTTCCTAGAAGCAGCTTCCATACTTGAATAAATTTTTAAAACTACAATCAACATATGGATGTGCAAGCATGCAGTGATAATTGACCCATTGCAGACAGCTTCATCTTTATGTCCCCAGCTTAAATCCAGACTTTGCAATAGTAAAATCGATTTACTTTGGGATATTTCCCAAAGTCTTACCTATGCTTAAGTTCGTGGTGAGGGTTCCAGTAAACTACTGTCTAGGGTTGTGTTACCATGTTACCTAAAGTATCCTAATTAGGCTGTTGTAAATGACCGACTTTTCTTTGACCCTGACACCTGTCATGATCATTACCTTTCTCCAATAAGATGTGTGAGCTCATTTGCTGTAACATGTAAATCTTTTATCCTTGTTGAAATGCAATAGTTGTACTGTTTTCTGGTAGGATTATGTTTAAGATGACCTACTAAATATGGGCCAGTAGAAGCAAAATCTAGACTGCAAGAATATTTGTCAGTATCCTGACTCCATGTCACCCTGGGTCTTAGGCAAACTCTATTGTTGCCATATCCCTGTTTCCATGGCAGAAATATTTCTCTGTGGAAGTGCTTATGATTGGGAAGGAAGTCAGAGATTGCTACAAACAGATCCCAGAGTAAAAGACTGGGAACAAAAACAAACAACTGTGTCATGGACTCTACTTAACTGTTTTGTAGATATATAGAGAGGTCTGAACTAATTGAAACAGGCAGTTCTTCAAGACACTAGTTAATAATTTATTTGCAATCTGTCTTCATATACTTGCTAAGACAACTGTTGTGTCAGACTTTTGCTTAGACTAAGCAGAGCTACCCAGTCAGCACCTTTTGAGAGTACTCAAATTTACTTTGACATCTGTTAAAAGTATATTGTTGGGTTTATGTGCCTTTCTTTTCTGTCTTGAAGAGACCAGAGCCAAAAGAGAATTTTTGCTCAAAGTGCTATGTCAACTTTTAAGAAGGGACTTGAGAAAAATTACCACTGATTGATTAGTGTCATAAAAGTCATTGTTCTTGAGAACAAACTGGACATAAGTCCTCTGTAATCATAAATCTGCAGAATCAGATTTACGTGAACAGTAATGTGATGCTGTGACATTCCAAATCCATTCTGTATTTGGTTCCTTCCACCCAGGCTATTTGCTCTTTAGAACAAATCAGGTTATCTCTTCAAAAAATTCAATGGGATGACTCAAATTGTTAACAAACTGGTGAATTTATGTCAATTTATACAGTAAAAGAACAATTTTCAAGGTGCAAAACAACATAGTAGGCCTAATGTTAAAACTGGACTTGTGAACAGTTGCATGGGCATGGACAGACTTGTGAGAGTATTGCTGCTTTGTCAGGCTTTGACAGTGACCACGGTAACTTGTGTTCTTTTCAGCTACCCATCACCTGCCTGATTAATTTCTCTCCATTTGTGATGTGTTTCTCTGTTGTGTGAATCCATCTCTGTTCATTCTGTCACATCTTCATCTTTCTCTTGCTGCTGCTGCTTCAGGTTTCTCAGAGCCTCAGGTAAGCAATCACAGAGAGCTTGTGCCCTATGATGTTCGGAAAGTCCTTCATGCAGGAGGTCTTTTCAGTGATTTTTAAATAATGTAGTGATTCTTAATTAATCCTGCTCCTCCCCTTTGCCTCCCATCCTACATTTCCTCCTTTAATTGTGGTAGTTGTGTGCTTTCTTAATGTTTACGACACGTTTCTTTGCAGGATTCCAGTATGCTAAGAAATTTTGACTTTATTGCCAGTCAACTAAACCAATAGTAGGCTAAGGCTGGGGCTTTATCTCTTCATGTATGTCTCTGTGGTTAAAGTTTTACTTTGTGAGAATCAAAGAATAAAATCCTCAACTATTCTGTGTTCCATATTGCATGTGATCAGCGACTAGTTTGTAATGTTTTTCCAGGTGCTAGATATTAGTTTTGTTTCTGGTTAGTGTCTGCATTCAGATTTCTGCCTTCTTCATCAGAACATCATGGCAGCTTAAATCTTCCTTTTCAAGAGATAAATCACCTTTTTTTCCCCCAATGTTTGTAAAAATGTGAGCAAAAGCTGCAAATGGATGTTGTGTCAATAGTTTCTTAAATCAAACTTTAAGAGCATTGGTCCAAAATTTCTTCAGTTTTCAATTGAGGCACTCTTGGAGCCTCTATTTAATAATGTTCAACAGACCATCTTATAGGGTCTCAGGGCCTGTCTAGTATTTATAGACCACATTTGACAAACCCTTCTTTATAAGTTCTTTATAAGTAGGTGCTGATCTGCTTAAATTATTTCATTAAAGCTGTCAGCATGGAAAAGTGTGTAACACGTTTGTGTTCTGTGAAATCCCTGTTAGTGAACCTTTTAAAGCCAGCTGGTAAACTGTAGGCGTTGTTGTATTCTTAGTTTTACAAACTGCTGATGGCAGGCGTTTTAGTTGTGAAAATTGCAAGAAGAAAGGGGAAAACTAAATGGAAATTAGGAGAACCATTTGCTTTTTAGTCACTTTCCGTGTCTGTAAGGATGTTATTTTGGCAGTTTAGACTGCTGGGAAAAAAAGCTAAAAAAAAGTCTAAGCTCCGGAGTCTAAGCTACCCTTACTGTGTCCATTTTTTGAACATTTGAGAAAGTTTCAGAAGCATTCTTTACTTGTCGAACATATGTCCTGCTGGGTGATTTAATACAAACTCAGATACACTCAATATAATTTCTCCCATTAAAGTGATTCTTCCAAAGGGACAGGAGGCTTTTCCTCTGGAAGCTAGCCAGTCCTTTCAAAGCTCAGCTGCCTGTTGTTACTTCAGTACTGAATTGCCTGACACTTGCTAAGGCGATTGAAATTTGGCCAGTGAAATTTTGTTGACTTATGCCAGAGTAATATGCTTCTGTCTCTACAGATACGAATTATAATGGCAAAATAGTGCTTTCCCTAGTTTTAACAAGCCTCCATTTATGCTTTCATCCCCAAGATTCAGAAGCAGAACCTAAAGTGACAAATGCTAGGATTTGTGTGGCCATGATGTCATTTGCTCCTGCAATATTTGCAACCTTAGTAGCGAAGGTAAAACTAAAACTTGACTTGTTTGTGCAGGAACAGTGCTAGATGCACGCTTCTGCTTTTGCAGGTTAGATGGTTTCTGAAGGAGAACACTACAGGGAGGTATAATGCACTTTTTAAGATTATATTGTGGGGGGTTTTTTATCTGCATCTCTGGGGTTTTGATTGAGAGACTATTCAGTGTTCACGAGCTTGCTTTTAGTAAGAGGTGAGACTTACGCAGAGATACTCTGGTGTCAGCTTTTTATGGAGGGATTGCTCATACCGTGTGACTCCTTTTTTTAAAATTTTTAAAGCACAGAATACTCTTAATGTTCAGGGAGTTCTCCCAATGCCTTTTTTTGCTTTTAAGGTTTGTTTTTTTTGGTTTTTTTTGCCAACGTTTCAGGAAGCTCCGGTGGTGGCGCGAGCAGCCCTGTTCCTGGAGTGCGCCCGCTTTGTTCACCGCTGTAACCGTGGCAGCTGGCCCGAGTGGATGAAGGGCCACCACGTCAACATCACCAAGAAGGGCCTGTCCCGTGGCCGTTCTCCCATTGTGGGCAACAAAAGGAACCAGAAGCTGCAGTGGAATGCAGCTAAGCTCTTCTACCAGTGGGGAGATGTAAGTGTTTGTTTCTCTTCTACCCATGTTAAAAATCATGGCAGAGTATCAAGGTCGTTGCATCTGATGCCTTGGGAGGGCTGACCTGAAACAGAGACTGGGCAGACCTAGTGAATNTGAAGATGGGCATAGAATACATACTTTGGGCACATCTTACATTGTAACCTAGGACATGAATAAAGTAGGTATTTATACCTTGGGCAGGACAGGGCCTGACCAGGGCTACACCTGACCCGTCATGAGGTCTCACACTTTTCTAAGTTTTGGTTCATTTGCATATTGGGTTTTAATTGTGCAATTACAGCTTCTGGTTGTGAGGTCTCATCCTTCTTGTTTTCTCTCTTCAGTCCACCACTGTTTGTACTTTTGGGCCTGAAAGTTGTACTCGTTGTCCTTGGCCTTCATCAGGAAAAGGATTTGTTTTGTCTACCTACTCTGTGAAGAGAGCTTACTAGCATTTAATATGAGGCTCAGAACTGTACCCCTAGGCAGCACAGAATCATGAAAAACATGAAAGCTAAAAACTTAAGGCATCAAATCTTGTACAGAGTTTCAGTCCTTGTAAGATGGGGACTCAGTAAGATGGACTTCCTTCCAACTTGCATTTCATAGCCTGCCAGGATCACTCCTTCTCCTAAGGGAAGTGACTTTGCTAGGATATGTTCTCTCCAAGGATCTGTTTGGCTCCTTCTCCTTTTTCCAGCATTTGTCATATGTGAATAGCTAAGGAAAAGGGGAAATGTGGGGTGTGATACTACTTTCTATTTTTCTTGCTTCCAAATATATTTATCCTAGAGCTCCTTGAACTAGATGTGGTGCTGCATATTTAGTAATGGGTTTCTCTTTGCCATACTGAATTCAGTTTCTCTTTGCACCCGTACTGACTGTTAGCACTTACTCCTTGGCAAGGAATTCTACAGAGCTACTATGAGTCATGTAAAGAATTGTCTCTTTTTGTTTGGCACTTGAATCCTTCAAGTTTTATTTGATTGTGATCTCTCACCATACAGGGATGAGGCAATTGCCTTGCCTGGCCCTGTGAAGGCCACTTGCAATTTCCTTGTAAATCCCCCAGGATGCAATTGCTGAACCTCTGACACTTACACAGGACATTTCTCAAAACTCTAAATAGTGGGAGAAGTTCCTTTGACCAGTTACAGATGTCTTTCTGGAAGTGAGCTTTGTGCTTCTCACCTCTTCTAAGAAGCAGTGATTTTTACAGATTTCTACAGAGCATCATGATTCCCGTGCCCCCCACCCAAGGCATAAAATCCAGTGCTTATGGGAATTTAAAAATCATTTTCTGCCTTGCTGACCTGAACTCTTGTAGGTTAAACCAAATAGTGCTTCTCAGTGGAGCACGTTATAGGGAACTTCAGAATAAAGCTGACCATGTCAATACATTCCCACCACAGAACACGCCAGGGGGAGAATCCAACTTGGGCCTTGGAACTCGAGCTTAGTATCTTTGCAGATCTCCTCCTTCCATTCCTAAAGCTAACTCAGAGAATGCTACCTGGTCATCCTACTCTCTGGTAAAGTCTCATACACAAGAGATTATCTTAATGACAGCACAAATACCAAAGTTCCTTGAAAAAGTAAATAGGGTGAAGGTATTTGCTTCTGTATTCCATGAAGTCACTGCCTTAGCCTGGCTCCTTTGAGAACTCCTTTTAAGTGGAGAGCATAGGATTACACATTGAATTTTTACATGCTTTCAGACAGCCAGGACTATCCATCTCTGTTTGTAGATGCTATGCTTCTAGACATTACTTTTTCTCAGATTCTAAAGAAGTGGGAACAAGAAAGACAGTAACAATTATAAGCCAGTTAGATTCCCCCTCAGCTGTCATTTTTAATAACTGATATACCTGACCTGGAAGAAGTCCAGGAAGGTTTTCTTTTCATAATGTCAGAAGTACTACTGTGTGATTCAAGATGATAAGAAAGGAGCCAGGGATATCTGATCACAGGCGACTTAGCATATTGTCTTCCCCTTAACTTTAATGGCATCATAAGACTTACCTGGATGCATTCTCCATTCTAAGACCAGCGTGTGTTTGCTGCTGCTTAGGAGCATTTCAGAAGGTGAAAGCCTTACATTTACGTAACTGTAAGGCAGGATAAGATTTGGAGAGTAGCTTTGGAGTGCAGATTGTTTTTTTTTTTTTCCTTTTCCTTCAAGCTATCTTGCTGTTCATTCATATTTCTGATTCTTCTCACTGAGGGCCAGAAGAATTTATTTACCCATAGCATCACTGGCCCCACAAAAGACTCAGAAGCTTTGAGACTGGCCTGCACCTAGCACCACTCCTTTGTATGGCATGTGGAGCAAGGCTGGTCCTCTGGCACTGCTCTTCCTGCTAGGAGCTCTTTCAGATGAAGCTGGCTGCAAGGATGAGCAGCAGCCACCAGTCAAGGTGGAAGGCTGGGCCTCTAAAAGCTCCTCAGGCAGCCCCTTTTCTTGGTCTGAGCAGATTTCAACCAGACAGTCTGAATTATGAGAACTGGCTGCTTGTGGCTGCCAGGCACCTGCTGTAGAAGACACTGCTGTTTCTTTGCTAAATCGTGGACAATGAGAAGATTCTCTTGAACAAAAGGAAAAGAATATTCAGGAAAGCCTCCCAGTGCACTGAGGCCTTTTTTCTGTGTTTTTTTTTTTTTTTCCTTGCAGTAAATAAGGTTGGAAATTCGGGTTAATTATGAATTCTTGCTTGTGGATTCTTGCTTATGGATTCATTACTCACTAATTGTGATATACAGTGCTATTATCAAAGTTTAGTCAGTCCAAGAAAGAAGGTAAATCTTTTTTTCCACCCCAGCTCCTTTAATTCAGGCTCCCTGATAGCCATCAGAGAATTACAGTGGTGAACCCTTTCCACAGGAGGTGAGACTTGGCCTCCCCATAGCAGTGATGAACCTTTTTTAATCAAAAGACCTGACTTGTTCTGCCATCTTTTGAAATAATACAATGTTCAATCTATTCTGATCAGGTTAGTCTGTCCCTTCCTTTGACTGCTTCTGTTAAGAGGACTTTTGGTTTTGCTTCTCTGTTTGCTAGAAAACCAAAACTACAGAAAACATGTCAGGAGTTCAGCACTCGTTAGATGGGAAGCTGTGGGATTATGTCTTAGTGCTTTAGCATTAGGATGGGCTACACAGCATAAATAATGTGTGATAAATTACTGTTTTATGTGCAAGCATGCAGGACATTTCTTCTTCTAAATTCCTGAAATATGAAAAGTGAAAAATTGTGAGACGTGCAGTTCCTTTAGCAATGTACAGGCTCAGAGATAGCTGAGATTGACAACTATTTGTATCAGCATGCAAACCACAATAGTATCACCTTATTCTCTTTATATAGCAAAGTCTACCCCTTTCCCCTGTTGCTGGATTTCAGAGGAAGTGTTTAATAGCAAGAGCAGTTGTAATAAGTGACCATTTATTATAGTTTTTCTATGTCACTTCAGCCACAGCGGGAAAACCATGTAGTGCTGGCATGACCATCAGTTCTGGCTTGTAAAATATTTAGAAAACCTCCTTAGTATCTTTGTCTAAAACTATCCCATACTCAAAATGGTCAAATGGGCAGTGCTGGAAACTCTGTGATTTAAAACATCTCTTTCCTCACAAAGTGATGATATCACAGGATAAAGTTTCACACACTTATCTGTGTTCTACTCACGTGCGTGCAGCAAGGAAAATCAAGACAGTTCTTAAGAACTCTTGAGTGTCTTAGCAGGAAAGCAATCTCCTTGCTAACACCCTCTTACCTGTAGTTTGCTGACAACAGCATGAGGGCTGTTCCCATGCTGGTAGTGATGCTGGCAAACATCCAGGATAAACAGTTCTCCTTTCTGGAGAATGTAGGATGGAAATCTGACCGACTCTGCTCTTTCCGTGGATCCTCCCTACACCATTACCCTTGCACCTTCCCAGCTCCTGTAAGCATACTCTCAGCTTTCCAAAACTTTCCAATTTTTGGAAATTGCATCAGGGAGTTTCTCCTTTAAAGATGGAAGCAGGCTTTCCCATTGGCATTTTACTGTCTTGTGGAGGAAATAAGGACTGTTACTGGATTCCTAATTCACAGCATAGTTTCTTAAGCAGAAGACCTACATTCTCAGTGGAAAGACTTAGCAAAAATCTGGAATAAATTTATCAAAGGAACAAATAAAAGTGGAAGAAATTAATACCTCATAATGACCTAATCTCATTCTGCCTGTTACGTGCCAATATGGAGGGGTTTATTATTGAACTAAATTTACTAGAAGTTTTCATCCTGAAATTTGACACCTGGCAAATTTTTGTTGACAAAGAGGGGGAAATAAACGATAGTCTTGGTAGCAATCAGTCTTCTGTCATGCCTTTCTCCTCTTTAGGCAACAAAAGCAAAGCCGGGGCGTTCTGTTTGGGCTGAAATTCTCACCTCCTGTGCTTCTCTCTTGCTCCATCTGCAGGCGATTGGTGTCCGCCTCAATGAGCTGTGCCACGCCGAGAGCGAGAGTCCTGCCAACCTGCTTGGCCTCATTTATGATGAGGAGACCAAGAGGCGCCTGAGAAAGGAGGATGAGGAGGAAGACTTTTTAGATGACAGTAAGGAGACTCCCTTTACTACAAGAAACCCCGCTTGTAAGAACCTCTGCTTTAGGAGCACTTAATGTTTCTTCTCTTTTCATTTTCTTGCCACCCAGCTGTACTTCCCAGTCCCTCACTTTCACCCCAGCTTCCTCCCCTGTTCTTTTTGTGCCTGGATGTAAAACGTGACAGATGTGTAGCAGTACTGAAAGACTTGGATGGAAAAGGAAAAGGGAAACCAGGCAGTGAGCTGCAATTCCTGTACACAGAAACTGCAGTTGTAAGCAGGGTCATAATTTATTTCTTGAGCCTTGCTGTCACCTGACTGTCAAAAGTGGTTCAGGCTCCAGTCCTCACAGTTACTTCTGCCAAAATATTGGTGTAAGATCAGCCACTTTCTGTTTTTGGACATTAAGGGCCAACTCACCTGATGTGAATTGGCACAGCTCTGCTAAAGGCTTTTAAGTCTTGACTTCAATACAGTGCCTGATTTTCAGGCAGAAATAAAAAAAGGCACCATTAAAAATCTGTATAACAACAAGATGATGAAACCACACACATTTGTGCCTTGTGTACACAAAGATGGAAGAGCTGTGACAGATGGCAGATTCTGAAGGTCTGTGTGGGCATGAGCAAGTTAGAGCAAACCCTGTGAACAAAAGCAAACTGTCCAAACACTGTTGTAGCAGCAGGTGAAGGTGGTGACCAGCATGACATGCTCTTCAGACACCATTTGTGTATACGTGTGTGCTGCAGTTCACTGGTGCTTGTCTGCCTGTACTGTTGTTCCCCGTGGGATGCACTGTTTTACCTTCTGCTTTCACTGCCCGTGGTTCTGCATTTGTTCTTATCACTGCAAAAAGGCCCCCTTTGGAGTAGAGAGAAGCTGGTGGGATGAGTGGCATGGCATTTATAAGGAATGAGCTCAAGAGAAGGTCTTGGCCCTAAGCTAGACCTTCCCACGTGCCTCTGTGTGGTTGTGCCAGTGCTGGCAGCTACAGGAACATGGGTGGCTGTTCTGGATTGTCCCTTTAGGGGATGTGGCCAAAGCAGGAGGAGGTTGCATATGGAAGATTCCTTCTGCACCACAAAATGAGCAGTGCATTCTGAGGACTGAGTGGCAGGATAGGCTTTCTTTTCCCTGCTCAGCCACTCATTCCGGGCACTCAGGGAGCTGTGGAGCTGCTCCAAAGAGTACCCTGAGACAAGCAAACAAAGATTAGGTTCTGGTCTAGAAAGCCATTTAAAAGCTCAAGTGCTCTCCTGAAAAGTGGTATCTGAAAGTAGCTGCTCAGTAGTCTTGCTGTAGGCAGGGAGTTTTCAAAAGCTGCTTTATATGCTGTAGGAAGTAGACTGAAGAGCATTAAATATGCAGTTGGCTATTCCATTACACATTATGTCTCATTTGCTTTTGATAGTTCAGATTATTTTTAATCTTTACTAAGTCCACAATTCATTACTGGTGATGTGTATGGTGGATCTGGTTTTATCTGATCCCTGCAGTGTCTTCTCCCTTGTTTGGTTCAGTTTTTTTCTTTGCAGAGGCAATTGGATCACACATGAGAAAAGCAAGTAAAAACACTAATCTCTCTGTATGTAAATGGTAATATCAGGAGTAACTTAAAAAATGGGTGTGGTTAGTTGTTGGTCACAATTAACTTTTTTATTTACTTTTTTTGCTCTATGTTATCCTAAAAAGTACTTTTCAAATTGATCAATCACTGAAGAATCCTTCATACTTTTAAGCCTTGAATTGTATCAGATGGGTTACAAAGGGTATGGTTTTAAATCTGATTGTTTCAATACAAAACTTGAAGTATCACCTGATACAAAACTAGAAGTATTTTGATCATCCCTCTTTCCTTTCCCTCTTAGTTTAAAGTTAAGAACTTGAATGTAAAGTTTGATAAAGTAGTTTGAAGTTTTCCCTTGGTTATCTGTATATAGCACATGGATTGCTTGCACAGTTATAGAGGCCTCACTTCAAAGGAGGCTGTCTTCTCCAGTTATCAGGGTAGTAATTAATAATAATACTAGGAAAAGTATGTCTTTAACAGCTAGTCATAACTCCATTATTTTGAGATCATTTTCTGTATTTGAAAGTGGTTCTTTTCCACAACTGCAAAAGATTTGACTAAATGCAAACCTGAAAAGGAAAAGAAGGGCATCTACTTCTTAACCTGTATTAGCCTTAGACAAATGTATACAAAATGTCATAAACTCGTGGTTAGTTGAGCAGGTATTTCAACATAATATACTTCAACATAATATATACTATAGTCAATTATTGTGTTACTTCAATGTAATGCAGTCTAATATAATAAAAATGTAATATAATATGATATAATACAATATATAAATAATATAACATATAATACAATGGTATAACATATAATATTATAATAATATTATAATACCAATATATAATACGGTATAATCAATATAAAATAAATGTTAGTATTATTTCATGTGCTGGTAAATACATGGTTTGTTATTGGATTGATTCTGTTTCTTTTAGTGTAGGAAAAGTAGCACAGAAGTGTGGGGTCTCCTGTTTTTCAGTGCAGCTTGCATTGTGCACCATATGTGACAATGTCCATCACCTCTTGGTTCCAGAACCTGTATTAACTCCTTGTTCATGACAGAAATATTCTTTCCTAGGCACTGTGAATCCTACCAAATGTTGTTGTCCTTTTGCACTAAAAATGGCAGCCTGTCAGCTTCTCCTGGAGATAACCACGTTCCTGAGAGAAACCTTTCCCTACATGCCCAGACCACGGACTGAGCCTCTTGTGGTAAGTGGACCACACACACTGGAGAGGGCTTTGTCCACCAGGCTCTAATGAGAGGTAGGGTGGGGTAAAACCTCCAGTGGCTATCTGCAGGAAGAAAGGAGCCACTGTGTGGTGAATAGAAGGTGGTCAGGGTACATGAAATGGGTTGATTAAGAAGGTAAGGCCATCGAAGCACAACATGTGCTGCTGGAAGTTAAAGAAAATTTCCAAAGAGAGAAGAGGGATTGAGGAACCAGGGATGGGGGATCTGGGAAGTGTGGGAGGTAGACTGCAGGAAGTGACAATCTCAAATGCTCACTAGCTGATTTGCAGGGCCAGTGGTCAGGAATAGGAGCAAGGCAGGTAGGCAAAGGCAGGTTTGCAGAGAATTTGCCAGAGCTTTAAAGCTGCAGATTGGTTTGGGTTAGACCCAGAGAATTGCAGGGAGAATGGGAGGAAAGGAAAGAGATGGGGACAAAGAAGCAAAGAAAGGAAAAAAAAAACCCATGAGACTCAGAGAGGTACAGGCAAATCCTGGCATAAACAGTTAAGCTAAACAGCTGGTTAGGTGCCAACTAATGCTGTGAATAGCAGAACACCTGAAAACTGAGTTTCAGTGATTCATTCTTGTGTGGCTTTTCTTATGTCAAATACTGTGGTTTAACCTTACCTTTAACCTGTTGTTTCAAAAATGCACATGCACACAGTCATCTGTTGATGAGTTGACAGTGACCCTCAGCTTCAGAGGCCTTTTACATGGAATGAATGAGAATTGAATGGCTGACATGATTTCAGCTTTTAAGCCAAATTTCTTTAAGAGAACAGGATAAGAATTATAAAGAAAAGGTGAGAAGGTAGATTTCCATGAAGGAATGAGCCCTACTATCCTGATTTTTGTTCATGAAAGATCCAATTTTAGTCATGGCAATTACATTTGACAGACTGATTTACCTAGATAGTATTGTAATTAGGTTCTGAAAATGATTCCAAAGGCTGTAGATTACCTCTGATGAAGTGACTCAGCCCCAAGGTATGTGAGAAGGACAGTTTAAAAAACCAATAATTTTAGCAAAATCCTCCTTAAACACAATGATGATATTACAATATAATAAATGACTGCATCCACAAGCAGGATAATACCATGGTTTAGAATTCATAAATGTAGTTAGACTTGGAACTAAGAATGTCTTGGATAATGAAGGTCAGCAGAATTTACAGCTTTTATGTGAGCTAGAAGTGCAACTGGTTAATCACTTTCTATACTTGTATATGGGAGACAAGGAGGAGGAATTTTCTGTGAGCTACAGGTGTAAAAAACTTTAAGAGCCCATTATGCAACAGCGTGTAAGATGAAATGACCACAGAGTGCTGATTCTAACTTTGTACAGAGGGAATAAAAAGAGTCAAGAATAATCCAGATTACAATATCAAGTCTGCATTTTTGGAGTGATGCTCCCTTTTCAAGCAGATCAAGTACATAATGTTATGATCCATATAGCTGAAATTTCAGTAGAGCAAATCTCACTTCCACTGGTGTCAGCAGGCATGCCTGTTCCATAGACAGGAGCACAGCCTTGGAAGCCTTGAAGAGCTGAAACACTTACAACTGAACTAGTTTTGGTGAATTAGTTTAACTAACAAGAGAGCATGCAGACCTGCCAAGGCTGTGGGCTGAGTGAGGTTGACAGTCCTGACTGAAGTTTCACCCAAAGCCTTTTACTGATCCTGAAGCAGATACAAGCTCGTTTTGCTCTCAGCTGGAGACACTCCAAACCCACCTGGATGTAATTCTTGTGTCACCCTTTCTGAGTGACCCTGACACGGCAGGAAAGTTGGACTAGATGATCTCCAGAGGTCCTTTCCAATCCTAATCATTCTGTGATTCCTGTTTCCCCCCTGAGCCTGCAGCCAGGGTGTTAATGCACTGGGGAATGTTAATCAGCAATGTGTGTTAGCACCTGGTGACTCTTCCATCCTGGTGGGTGGCTCAGCCTGCTGCAAGGCCAAAGAGCAGTTGGCTTCTGTGTGATTAAAATAAGCCCCATCTGAAGCAGTTCTTTCAGTTGCAGTGGGAGCTCACAGTGCTGGCACATCTGTGTGGTTTGCATTCTGCTACAGGATCTGGAGACCTGCAGGCTGCGTCTGGATCCTGAGATGGACCGACACAGGTATGAGAGAAAGATCAGCTTTGCTGGGGTTCTGGATGAAAATGAAGATTCAAAGGATTCTCTACACAGCAGCAGCCACACCCTCAAATCTGAGGCTGGCTTCGAGGAGAAAAAAGGTTTGTCAGAACAATAAGGCTTTTGTATTCTCAGGGCTTGTGAAGTGGCAGTTGATTTTGTGTTTTCATTTGCATAGACTGTGTTAAAAAGCAGGCAGCCATAGAGTCACGTGGCTTTAAACCATTTCCTAGACGCTTCTGGCCTTCAGGGTTCAATATAATGAATGTGAGAAGCAAAGATGTTAAATTTTATAAAACAGTGCTATGACTGAAATCGATCAAAAGCTTTGCACGATTGCTAAAAAGGAGCAAGCCTTGTTTGAAACTGTCTCTTAGTGGGATGCTGAGAGAAGCACCACTATTTGATTGACGGTAAAAATAAAGATCAAAAGTGGTGTTTGGTTTTTTTCTGATCACAGTTTTTCATTTTGGGGAAATCACAGATAGAAGGGAAGATTGGTATTTTCCTGTGGAAAATCTGTACTGGTTTGGAAGTCATGGCATTGCAACAAATTAGTGTGATTGGTCTCTTGGATTCTTTGCTACCACATGAAAGATACACTGTGTGGCTTTTGATGGCTAAGCAGATTGATGTGACCAACATACTCTATACTCTACAAGCAAACTTCAAGCTCACTGTGTTTGCTGAGAGCAGCAGATCGTTTCCATTTTTGAGCCATCTCATGCAAGACTCACTTTCTATCTGATGGTACAAGTGTTGCAATACAATATAGTCATTGTGTGTATTTGCAATTAAGAAACTAAACTGCCAGATACCTCTAGATGACCCTCTAACAAGTTTTCCTAGCAATATTTACATTCTCTCTCATAGTAGTAATCTACAGGTGCAGGAATTTGAATGATAATTTTGATGATTGCTTGAAAAGGATAAACGTTCAATGATTGTTTCACAACGGTGAGGTCTGTGGCTGGTTTTCCTCTCAGAACTGTAGTGTCTATTAATGATTTGGAGGAGCTTTTTTTGACTTCTACGGGCTTTGGGTAAAGTTTGTGTTGTCTTCAGCTGTGACTTTGGCACAATTACTGGAGAAAATATTAGAAATGCTCCCAAGATTTCTGTGGCACAATACTCAATCCAAAATTGTGTGCCCGGTGGGCCAGTTACTTCTGTGCAGACAGCTGGGTACCCACCTAAAAAAGGATAAATTGAGCTGGATAAATTGATGCTCAACCTCATTTTGTCTACTCTTGGTATACTGGCAGCCCAGAAGAATACACAGCCTTATGGTCTGTCTGATAGTCTAGGATGTGTGGGATAAGATGTCTCTACCTATTTAGATGAGAAAAAGTTTGGGTTGGGGTTGAGGTTTTTTTTGAGGATAGTTACAATTGCTTGAGACCATTTTTAAGCTTTTCAGGGAACAGTTCTGCCCACTGGGACTTTACCCAGTGGGTAAAGTGGGAGAATACCTTCAAGCAGGCAGTCCTGCTGGAAGATGCTGGTGGAAAGTCTCTAACTAGCCTCTTTTTCCTTAGAGACAGTGCTGACTTAGCTGTTCCTTTGCATGTTACTGTGCTACAGGTGTAATGTATTTTTGCAAAGATAATATTGACTTTCTGCATCCTTTTCTCCATTGAACTACATTTTCCTGCAGTTTTATTTGAGTTTTCTTTCCACTATCCCTTTTCCCTAAGCTGTCGTGTAGTTTACCTTTACTAAAGCTGCCTCTTTACTGCATTTTAGACATGGGGAAAGTGAATATGGTAGGCAGGTTGAATCCTAATATACCTTAGCAAAAATGTAATTTCAGTATTTTAGAAGCTTAACAAATGCAAGGCAATGTTACTTTTTGAAATTACAATTATTATGTTCTTTTCTTTGGCCACAGCATATTCTTCTGGGAATCCACCTGGGCCAAACACTACAGATGCAGAGGCATCTTTCATAATCTACACTTTTCTGTATAAGAAAACGTTGTTGTGTGAATGTAACTAAACTTTGCTTGCCTGCAGTGAGAGGTTTCTTTATCTCTTAGATAATTAGACTCTTTGATGAGTACTAATCTCTTTCCCTTCATTTTTCTGGAGTGTTAAAAGCTTTGCTCTCATTGCTCCCCCCAGGCATGGCTTAGCAGCTATCCAAAAACCACGGGTTTACTGTATAGAATCTGCTCCAGGTAGGTCTGAAATACAGACACTGCAGCTAGGCAGAGGCAGGCTCTCAGATGACATATGTACTCTTTGGGTGCCAAAATGGGATTCTGCAGACTACATGAAATGCAGTTACAAGTGCTTAAGCAGTTTGGGATTTGTGGAGCTGACCTGAACATGATCCAAACAGTAGCAATTGCTGAGGAACTTAGCATGGTCACTTGGAGGGAGATTCTTTGGTAACTCAGCAGTGGTTTGCCAACTGATTTTTGAGGCCTGAGGCGTAGCTCTCAAAATGTATCCAGCTGTCTTTGACCAGGATGCTAGCCACTGAAGTGGGAATTCCATTCTGGAGGAACAGGGGGCAATCTCAGGAGTAAAGGTGTGTGTTTGCTTTATCCTGAAGCCAAAATACGATTCTATTTAAATATTTTGCTGACCCATGGTATCCAAAAAGCTCTGTGGTGTTCTTTGCCAACCACACACCAAAAGGTAGTTGATCACACGTGGCCTTGCCTGGTTAGACCTGCAGTAAAATGACTGAGTGTTGCAACATTTGGACAGACATACTGCCATGTACTGCCTTTGACCTAAGAGGAGAGTGCAAACAGTTGGTGCTTTACACATTGAACCATTCCATGTCTGTGCTCATCAAAAATTGCAGCGTGTCAGTGGATGTTGTTAATGCCTGAAAGCTGCTGATTTGTCTGAAGGAGAAGATCTACGTGCTTCTGTTTCCTCTAAAGCATTCTAGTGATGAAGAGTAACATGCAGAGACACGGATTTGTGCAGGTCTTTCTTGGAGGAGGCCTTGCGCGCTAGCCTCTTGTAGCAGACTCCCCTCCTGCAGTCACACACGCTGTACAAATAAATAATTGATCCTACTGCAGAGCTCAGTGAGGTTTACAGAAGCCAGGCCCACGGGAAAATAGGTTTGGCCAAGGTGCTTTCAGCCAGCTGTCCTTTGTAAGAGGTGATGCTGCACTAATGTAAACTCTGAGGACCGGCAAAGAAAACTGCAGTTCGCATCCATTGGGTAGGTCCTGCAATCCTGGCAGGAATTGATTCAGTGTGGTGTGAATTGTAGGATTTTCTTGTCCGTGTTTTAGGTTTCTCTCAGTGCAGATGACTCTACTTGCTGGTGGTTGAACAAGGGCTAATTCCAAATACAGACAAGGCCTGAGGTGATGTACCAGATCTCCAGGATATGAGGTGTTGAACACATTTTTGTGAAGCATCTTTACTCCCTGATTGATTGAGCTGCATTGGCGTTGGCTTTGGAGGGAGCTTCTGATCCCACATTTCCTTGGCAGAAGACGCTGCGATACAGGCTTGGCAGCCGAGGGTCGGGAGGGTGGGGAGGGCCAGGATCTCTTTCTTTATTAAATGGGGAAAAATTAAGGGGAAAAAAGTCCTCTTTTATTCTTTTAATACAGTTCCCAGCAGGAAGATCAGGATAGGAGGCTCCCGCTTGCTCCAGATTAAAGGAACCCGCAGTTTCCGGGTGAAGAAGGGGGGTTCCCTTTCCAGCATTCGCCGGGCCGGCAGCCTAAAGAGCACCAAGTTATCACGGCAGGACTCAGAGTCTGAGAATGAGGAGCTGCAGCTGTCCCACAGCAGGGACACTGTCACTGATATAGGTAACTTAGATGAGCGGGTGGAAAGGGAGGGGACAATAGGAAGGACCCTGAACTCTTGATGTGATTGCAGCAGAGCTAGGAATGACAAGAGATTCCCACCTCAGCAGGCTAGGAAAAAAATCTAGAGCTCTCTTCAGGGACTGCCTTGGACTAGGGCCTGGGAGGAACACGGTACAGACCCTGAGTGCAGTGTTGGTTCTGTGCACAGACTGTGCATTCAGTACCATGTGAGAGCATGAGCTCTAGGAATGCTGGCCTGCCAGCTAAGCTTGCTGTCTTCAGGGTAGGACATGCAGCTGTGTGTATGCACACACACACACTCTCACACACCCCTAAATCACAGGATATAATGAATGCATGAGGTCATATGTATATATGATATTTTACTCTCCGTAGCAACAGATTGGCTACATGTGTGTATGTATATGTGTGTGTATATATATATAAACACATATACATTTAGGCATGTACTTCATATTCTGTGTTGGATATGATGTCATAAGCATGTCAGGTGACATGTAAAACATGTATTCCTATATGCAGAACATGACATTCACATGCTGCATACTATATTTCTACATGCTGGCATATACATCTATTTTTGTGGTTTACAGCTGCTTTCCTTAGTATTTAAAAGACAGATGTCCATACATTTATCTTATGGAAACAAGATGTGCATCCTACTCTGTGAAATCTCCATCATAGTTGAATTAAAGGGCTTCCTTTCACTAGTGGTGTTAACCAGAAACTGTTGATACCTTTGAACCTGAAATAACCTCCCAAGTTTGACGGTCATTTTTATGTTGCCCAAAAGATGATTCAGCAGGAGAACATGGAGAGTGGGATTGTCAACTCTGTAAACTTAGACGAGTTCACTTAAAGAAGAGGAAAAGGGCAAACCTAAAGTCATCTCCAGCCAACTCAGTATTATTAGTATTAGTTTTATAGAAGGCCCATAGGGTACGAAGGGGCTAAGGAAAACACAGGGATCAGTGAAAGTCTCAGGGAAATCTGTCCCTTGGCTGAGTTCTAAAGAGTTCTAGTGTGCTAGAATCAGGATTTTTTTCCCCTTTCATCCCCATGACATTAGCAGTTTTTATGGGCAATTAGCAGGGACTTTGCCTGTTGGCATTTCCAGTTGGATGCCACTTCTGGTTGGATTTTTGTTGACGTTTTTAACCACAGAGCCCAGTCAATGCAGATCACTAAACCAACCATTTGCAGCATCTGAATGGTGCAAAGAACTTGTTTATGACGGTTTTAGGTTATCGATTTCCTTTCCATCAAAGAAAAAAAGAAAATGGAGGGGCAGATGTTTGCTACTGACAAGGCGGCCTATGGGTCAGGTCCAGATAGTTCTTGTAAGTGTCAAGCCAGCACAGGACTGGGGAGGGATGTCCAGGTGCAGTCTTTCCAGTGTGACATATTCTGTGTACTCTCATCTGTTCCCACAAGGCTGGCCTGGCTTACAAGTGCTGTCCCTAGGCTTAAAGCACATAGGGAGCAATAAAAACAACAACCTTTTGGGTTCTTTTCTTTTGAAGAAGGGAGCCCTTGGAGCGCGAGCGAGCCCAGCATTGAACATGAGGTACTGAGCAACACAGGCATGGAGGAGAACTATCATCGGAACATGTCGTGGCTGCACGTAAGTACAAGCTGCCAGCAGTGCTCTCAAGGATGGCATTTTCACTAGAAAAGCCTTCTTTGTCTGGCAATAACCAGATCCCAGTTTGTGCTTTTTCCATACAGCATAAAGGATCTCAAGTGTAAGTAAGCTGCGACCTTTGGAAATTGTGTGTTTGCCATTTCTGAAATGGACTTAAATCTCCTTTTCTCTAGTTCATACATGTAATTTTTTTTTCTCCCTAGGTGTGCAGGGACAGCCATACTACCTCAGCTGCAAACTACATTAGCTCAAGTAGAAAAGTACCTTATCTCCAGCATGGCCAGTAGTGTGTATTTCAGGCAGAGCAACAGAATGGGGTACAGCGTGAGCTGGGCCCCCAGCTTCTGGGAAGTGACATTTTAGAAGCTGCTCCTGTAAGCCAGCAGAGCCTTGTATAGCTTGGACTCCGTCCAACAGACAGGGAGTACAACAGTGCAGATGTGGTTTGGTCGTGCAGGGCCTAAGGCATCCATTTGGGCAGTTCCTGTGCCTGTGACTTGGCAGAAGCCAGTGGGGCAGGTCTGCACTGCCCAGCCCACCGGTGTCCGAGCACTGCACACCGCGATGCCTCCTGACACACCGTGATGGTGCAGCGTGGGCAGTGTGTCCTTGTGCAAGGATTGATGGTGTATGTGTGTCAGCACAGACACCCTTGGGCTTTGGAGTTGCCTTTGGCCAAGAGGCTGTCAATGCTGACTAGGTAGCTTTGTTTTTTCCACAGATATTTCACACAGACTGCTCTCAGCTGCCCCATTCCTGTGGGGTGTGGGCAAGAGCAGGCTTAATGTAATACTTTGATGTCAGAAACAGTTCTTGATAGTTGTCTTTGTCAGATGAGGCTGGCAGGGCAGGGAACTTGAATGCCATGTCTTCCAATCTAGTACCTCAGTCCCTGGACTGCCCTGCTTTCTGCCAGTACTCTAACACTCTTGGTAATGATTACACCTCATTTGGAAATTCCAGTGTACTAAACTGAGTACGTTAGACATACATGTATGTATTAGATGCTGCATCACTAGAGGATAAGGGAATTTCTCTAGTTAGCAGCTTAAAATAAATCATGGTGCCCTTGCTCAGTGTGGGAGGATGCATGAACTCATGACTTCTGAAGGAAACTTGAGATGTTTGTCTCACTAGACATGTGATTAGCTTGCATAGGAGAAAGGAAAATTTGAAAAATCACCTG
The DNA here is from genome assembly GCA_013400275.1 of Rhadina sibilatrix. Classification (NCBI taxonomy): domain Eukaryota; kingdom Metazoa; phylum Chordata; class Aves; order Passeriformes; family Phylloscopidae; genus Rhadina; species Rhadina sibilatrix. The sequence goes on from VWYO01001192.1 coordinate 366,457, forward strand.
GTACAGTTAATGACACACAAGTACCACTGTTACATGACAATGCTATTTTTCTCATTGGTTAGAAGGAGGATGTGGGTAGATGGTCACTGACACTACAGGCAAAACAAAAGCCTGCTTTACTTAGTTGTCACAAGCAAACAACTCAAAAGGATCCCTGGTTCCAGTTGCTGCTATGAAGGCACCAACATTTCCTTTACCTGTCCTTTGGAGAGCCTGGAGCGTGGTGTCCTCACTCTGTGTCAGTGTACTATTACAGCAATTCATGAGAGTGGACCAGAGGCTGGTAGAAGTTTGCCAGTGCTGCTGTACAATTTGCACATTGGTACAAATACTGAGTTATTCTTTATTGACCCCAAAATGATAGGAGGCCAGAACAAGGTGGCAAACACAGGAAACATTGCACAGATTTGTTTTAGATTAAGCTCCTGTCATTTTTAGAAGCTTAACTATTTTGAGGTTGAGAATGATGTGGCAGCCTGGAGAGACAGCCAGCAGACTGCAGCTGCAGAGACATAGACACAATAGGTGGGAAATTGGGATAGCTTCCTTCTGGTAGTTCTGGGTACTTCTGCACTGGATTATGGGAGGAAGAGAAAGATTCATAAAGGTCTCTTAAGACCTACAGAGTGAATGGCTTGGAGATGCCTGTGTGTTTTCTCAGAGTGCTAATAAGAGGCTGGGTTTGTGTGTGATGTGAAGGTCAGTGTACAAGGAGCTGCTGGACTGAGCTTTGCTCCTCTGGCAAGAAACCATCTGAGTTACACCAGAGTCACTCAAGTGTAGACTTGCCAAGACTATCTTTAATTAAGTAGCTTAGGAACTAATACCAGTGTTTCTGCAGCACGGCAGGGCTCAGAATAGCTAAATTCCAAAATATTTACTGATTTTTAGGTAAGTTTTACTACTCCTGGCTGCCATATGGCAACATAGTAGAAATAGCATCTGAGCCAGCTACCACAGAACTGGGCTGCATGGGTCTACCCAATGACAGTGAGGGAAGCATATGCAGAGCAACTGACACAGCTTATTTCTACTTGAGAGCATACTGAGATACTTCCCTTTGCTCCCCTTGAAGGAAACTAACCCCCAGACGTGGTAGGGTTGCAGCTTTAATAACAGTTGGCTAGTTGATGGTTTCCAGTCCAAGCTCTCATCTTAGAGTGGTGACAGCTTTTCTGCAAACTGAGAGGATGCTGTTTTCCTCAGCCTTAACCTTGCCACCAGCATGCATCTATAGCAGCTCTGTTTCTTTGCTTTGTTGGCACTAATGTTTCTTTAGCCATGCTGTCTTGGTTTAGAAAGACAGGTATCTGCCAGGGAAAACTGGAGTTTCCCTTGGAATGGAGAATGTCAACCCCCTGCCAAATTATAAATTTGCAATCAAGGGCTTTCAGGCAGAGATTTTGGGAATAGGAATAACAGTTCTTTACTAGGAATATTAATAATGTAGTAGAAAACAAAACCACCCACCCAAAACAAGCAAGCAAACAAACAAACAAACCACAATTTTGGAGAACCCTGTCAGAGCTACAACCTGACACTCTGCTGGTCAGGATTGTTGGAAGCAGTCCCAAAGTGANTGCCCAGCTAGCTTCCAAACCTCTCGTAAGTACGAAGATCGATGCAGACACACATACCTTTTTAAAGCTGTGTTGAGCTTCACACCTCCCTAGCTAGGCTGAGGAAAAGTTTGCTTGGCTGTCCCAATCACTGCCTGTGTAACTCCCTTTTCCACAGGTAACTATTTATTTATTTTTTTTTATTTTAAATTTCCAGGTTATGATCCTGTTATGCAACCAGCAGAGTTTCATATGCACGCACATCGACTACTGCCACCCGCACTGCTACCTCCATCACAGCCGGTCCTGTGCTCGCCTGGTCCGGGCCATCAAGCTGCTCTATGGAGACACTGTGGACTCCCTGAGAGAAAACAGCACTTTGAACAATGTGGCAAGAGGCAAAAAGCAAAAGGAAGTGAGTAAATGGAAAAAGCAGAATGTTTTAGGACACGTCGTAATTGCCTTCGGAGAGTGCATAATGTACTCGTACAGTTCTTTCGTGGCAGAATGGATACAGCTTTTCCTAGGCTTAGCTTTGCTGTAAAAAACCCCAGAAATTAAGTCATTTAGCATTATGTGAGGAATGTAATCTGTATTGGTTGGGGTGAATCTTAGTTGCTTATAAGCTGACAGCCTGATTTCAATTTAGGTGTTCTTTTGTGGCCTCTACTTACTACCCTGTGGATTCTGTCTCTTTTTGTTCATGGTTTTTTTCTTGTCTGTTAGTAAGAATCACGCTTGAAATTCTTGTAAAATCTTTGCAGTTTCTTTCTTTTAGCTGTTCCAAGAATTGTCTGCATTAGTCTTTAATGTTTGTCTCCTTTTAATGATGATTTCAGCAGGATATTCAGACAACTTTTTATATGTAAAAGTGTGCTTTTAACTTTAGTGGAAATACATTTCTGCTTCCAGGAGAGTGCCCACCAGGCAGCAACTGAATCATGTCAACAATTAAACTACAGCAGACAGACTACAGTTATCCTGAATATTTGGAATGGCCAGAGCTATTCAACTACTTTGCAGTGACATTAAAAACAAAAATGTTGATTAAACAGTCATGAAGCTTTCAGTTGGGTAAAGAGACTATCATCCCTGGCAGTGGCATATGAAGGAGAAAAATTAATTATGTTTCTTCATCAACCAGGAGATTGTTTTGTTTCCTGTCAGGTTAGAAAATTGAGGGATACTTCCATGGAAGAAAGCACAGAGCAGGTGAAACAGAAGCTGATGTTTTTGCTAAAAACTGTAAACCCCACATTTTTCCTCTAGCAAAGAAAAGCACGAGTTTAAATTTAGAGAGGCAGTCATTTCCTCTGCAGAAGGCAGGCAAGAGTAGCTGGTAATGTTTCGTGAGAGGTACCAAAAGAACCGCGCGTTTGTGTCGTGCTTCCTCTCCAGCTTTGAATTGCAAGGCAGGGGTATGCATTTCATCATACAACAAACCATCAAAGCATTTAAGGAACAGCAGGAAAAAAGAATTTTGAGAGGCAGTGAGATCTCTTACAAACACATGCATGGTGTTTGCACAGACCTCACTTCCACAGAGCAGTTGACAATCTTTGCTTTTTTTCATGGTCCAAGAAGGACATGGAGGTGTGTCCAGAGAAGGGAACGGAGATGAGGAAGGGGCTGGAGCACCAGGAGTAGCTGGGGGAGCTCAGCCTGGAGAAAAGCAGGCTCAAGGAGGAGGACCTTCTTGGTCTCCACAATTCTCTGAAAGGAGGGTGCAGCCAGGTGGTTGTTGAACTTTGCTCCCAGAAAACAAGGGACGTGACTGAGAAGAAATGGCCTCGAGTTGCACCAGGGGAGGTTTAGATTGAATTAAGAAAAACTTCTTCTCTGAAACGTTTGTCCAGCCCTGGAACAGGCTGCCCAGTGAGGCAGTGGAGTCACTGTCCCTGGAGGACTTCAAAAAAATGTAAGGATGTGGCACTTGGGGACATGATTTAGTGGTGGACTTGGCAGCATTAGACCACTGGTTTGACTCAATGATCTTAGAGGTCTTTTCCCACATCAATGATTCTATGATTCTGTGAGAGTAATCATTCTGTACACTGAACACTTCCACTGGTAATTTTTTAGAGGGAAGCAGTAGATTTTTGCCTGTAACCTACTTAACTAAATATGTGATTGTGCCACCAGTGAAGGTTACACAGAGAGCATTCATGTTCTTCATTTGGTTTACTGTCTTCTGGCTTGAAGATTTTACTGGGAAAAGCACTGTTAAAAATAGAAGAAAATTGGGTATGTGTTGTCTCACTGATACTAGGCCTGTTGCCAGCAAAGAAAAAGGCTTTGTGCTGCAGCTCTGGTACCAGATGGTTTCTAGTATATGGGAATTCCTCTTGTCCCTAATCTGTTTTTCCACATTTTGAGAAATAAAAATGTGAACACCACTTTCTTTTTATTTCCTTCCAGTGTTCAGACAAGTCATGCTTGAGAACTCCTTCTCTTAAAAAGAGAGTGATTGATATCAACTTGGAAGGGAAGAAGGACTCTGGAATGCTAAAATACATCAGGAATCAGGTACTGATTAGGCCATATGCTGGTTAGGGAGGCAGATATAGAGGTGCCAGGTTAAAGTGCAACAGGAGGGTAAATATGTATGGATCTCCAAGCCCATGTGAAGAACTGTTCCTGAATATCAATCAGTTCAGCCCTACATCTTTTCCCAATCTGAGTAATACTAAATTTAAATCTCTTAAGGAAACATGGTCAAAGAATCCTTTAAACATTTTGCTCCACTAAATCACAGTCTTCATCTCTGGCTTTCCATAGTGACATTTGCAGCAAAGCTGAGGATACAAAACCCCAGAGAGTTCACAGATATGTTTAACTGCAGCCTGGTGGTTTACAGTACTAGTTTTCTTTGTTCTTGTTCAAGGTTCCTGAGGAGGCAACAGACTCTTCATAAGCCTGTTCTTAGTAAGAGTTTAATGGATGTCTTGGTTTGGAAAGACAGGTATCTGCCAGGGAAAGCTGGAGTTTCCCTTAGAATGGGGAATGTAAACCCCTCNCTTTTGTGTTCCTGTGTCTCAGTTTTATCCAGGTAGGAATGATTGGCTCCCCCACTGCCAGGGGGGATGTGATGCATCCCACAATAGGATGATGGAATGCCAGGGTACAGCCTGGGGAGGTGTTAATGGCCCATTCTCAGAAGGCATCTGGCCTCTCCCCCCTTGAGTTCCCAGAGATAAAGAAAAGCATCTCCCCAACTGCTTTTAACAAGTGAAATAGAACACACACCCCTGGCTCCACAACCCAAGACATGGCCCTGTATCGCTGTTTGTGCACCACTTTGGGGGAGTTTGACTTCACTTCTGTCCTCTCTTTTGGTGTTTTGGTGATGTGAGGGACAAGCAAAAGGCTCCAGGAACTAGCTTGGAAACACTGCTGTTTTAGTATGGGCTGAAAGCCACGTCCCCTCTATGGAGCATTTTCAGAAATGGATGAACCTAGAGGTTATTAGTGGGTAACTTGCAGACCAAAACCAGGGTGAAATTACTGAGAGCCTTCTTCCTATGTGGATAGCTGGCACAGCTCAGCCCTAAGGCATGGCTTGCTCTGTTGCAGGTAATGAGCCTCTCCCCTGCCCCTCTGTCACTGCTCATCAAGGCAGCTCCCATCCTGACAGAGGAGATGTACGGGGACATCCAGCCAGCAGCCTGGGAGCTCCTGCTCAGTGTGGATGAGCACATGGCCGGGGCAGCAGGTAAGGGAACCAAACCACTTGGGATGGCTGCTGTGGCTGCACACCCCACAAGTCAATCACAGGGCTTTGCAGTTTTGTAGTGGAGCCATCTGAATGGCACCAAGGGTTTCTTGGGGGCTGGTTTTGGTTTTCGTGGACCTTTGTGTGCTCTGTGGAAAAGATGTGGTCAGAAGGATCCAGGAGGGCGCTCTCTCTGAGTCCCTGGATGTGGTGGATGTTTGGAGAATCTCAAAATCAGTATTTGTATTCAGTTGGGTTTGTAGGCAGAGGAAACAGTGGTTCAGTCTGTCCAGAGTCTACTAAAGCATTCTGTAAGCTGCCTCATGGAAATGTTAGCACCAGCTGAGAGCTCATAAAAAAACTGACACAGGGAATGAGAGTGAAACTGTCATAGCTCCTGTTATGCTGTAAGGAAAATTCTCTTGTTGCATGGAGACAGCAGCATTGCTCATTAAGTGCTGTTATTATATGGTACTACATGATTTTTCCATTTCCACATGGTTTTAAAGTGTACAGATGGTTGCTGATGACACATAGCTGAGAGGCATCTTTAAGACACACGATTAGGACATCATGTACCTCTGAAAGTAGTGCTTTGAAATTCTGTACATGGGATGAAATTTATGACAATAAAATATAAAATCATACATGTTGTTGCAAAGTTTCTGCTAAGAGCTTGGCTATTCTCCCGTGGGAATGATCTAGGTTCAGGGTTTATCCCTTGACCAAAAGATGAATGACCTGCTGTGAAAAAATAAACGCAGTCAGGATGTCTCAGAAGAGGTATTTCATCAGTGATTCAGAGTATTAATGCTACTGTAAAGCACAATGTACAATTACCTAGAACACAGCACTTAAGAAGCACAATTTTGGTCACTGAAATAAGATATTTGTGAAGATGTTCAGCTTCTCAAATGAAGACTGAGAAGGGGATATCTTTACCTTTCATAATGACAGAAGACCAGACAAAGAGAAAAGAGTATTAAATTATTATTTAAATAAATATTATTCATCAAATATTTAGAAATAATTTGTCAGAGTAGAATGAAGATGAGTGATAACTTTTTATGACAACTTCCATGTGGAAAACAGATTTCTAACCATCAGAGAAGAAACAAAAGCCCTATGGTTTAAGAGCTTGTGAAAGGAATTTGATGATGTGGCTCAGGAGGTGCTCTCTAGTCTTACTATCCTGTCCAAACACTCCTAGTCAGTGTCTGCTAATGTGAGGTGAATAGAAATCATGAGCCACGGCCTTAGACACTGTGAATAATCTTCATACACAATATACAGTTTACTTAAATGAAGTGTAAATCAAATATTTGTAAACCCATCTCCCACAGCTTTCAAATTCTACCTTTCTCCTCCCCCAGCATGCAAGGAAATGACTGGAACATTTCCTTCTTTCACACATTTACATGCCTGTTGAGGCAGTCAGAGGTGTTCTTTCACTGAAGATTAAGTTCCAGGCATTTTTATCAAAAGCTGTTAACATTGCAAGAGTTTTGAAGTGCTCCTCCAACGTCACTCCCCTCTCCATCACATTTCAATCCAGTACACCAGGCCTTTCTTTTCCACAGCTAACAAGGAATTCTGCCCTGAAGTACATCGTTTGACCCCCACCCCTTTCTCATGTTCTTCAGGTTTCTCTCACTTCCATCTACTCCACCAGTGCACAGACCACTTCATTTCACAGGTCTTCCTGTGCTCTGCCTTTAACCTTTGCCTTTCCCAGGTCCAATGTGTAGACAGGAAGAGAAAGGAGCAAAATAAAGAGAAACAATCTGCCTGATGCAGTACTGCTTTGTCTGCCTCAGGTCCCTTTCTGAGGGAATCATTTTGAATACTTCTTTTACTCCATGCTCTTAGAGGTCCTTTTCAACCTTAATGATTCTGTGATTCTAATAAAAAATTTGCATGGGTCACAGGGAATGGGATTGAAGCTTTGCTGCTCTTCCTGAGGAGTGCTAGCTGGCTGCTCTTCCAAAGCAGCTTCTGAAATACATCTTTCTTCTTCCCCATTTCCTGAAGGGGGGAATAAAATCCATTTGTGGGTCGGTAGTAGCTTTTTCTAGTAGCAGCCCAAGCATAAATTGCATTCATCGAGGTCAAACACTGAAAACCCGCAGTGTTGCTGTACAGAAGCTGGATAAACAGAATGCCTTGTTCGTGTACCACAGCACCATCTGCTGACCTCTCCAAGGCTCTGCTCCTTCTTGGTTGCTTCAGAACAAGCTCACACTTTTACCTCTGCCCTACTAAGACTTGTTACAGTTTGAGAAGATTAGAGAGCAGAAGATTCTCTGAGCTGGTGGAACTTGAAGGCCCCCACAGCTTCTGAGCAGCACCAGGAGCCCAGGCAGTCAGAGAGTAGCCTTATTTTCCTGCAGTGGTCACACTGCCTCCCAGGGGCACTGCTCTGGGGCCTGGCACCTTTCAATAAGCATTGAAGGAAAACACAATGGCAAATGTCTTCTTGCTACTGTGGGAGGAACAGCCACCAGATCTAAAGAAATTGTCTCCAGTGCTCTGTGGTGAGCTGCTGGTCAGAGAAGCCATGGATTCTCTAACACCACTGAACTCCCACAGCAACACTAATCCCTCTGCTTCTGTCTCCTGCACTGCCCCCCAGACACTGTCTGCATTGACTGGCCTCCATCAGTCTGTATTTTAATTCATGTCTGTTTATACTCAAATATGATCCATTGAAACAACTGTGGGTCAGCTCAGCTACTGTTAGAAATGGAGGTGGGAGTTTAGATAAGTTTCTGCCTTTTGCCCAGGCCTCTGGCAGCAGGCTATAGCTTTACTGGGGTGGCCAGCACCCCAAAACCCACTCTCATCCACAAGTTCTTTAATAATGGCTGATCTGGTATATTATAGACTAGATTATTTATTTAATATACACAAAACTAACAGATACAAGATTTTAAACAGACTATTTACTACACAGGAATAAAACAAAATACAAAATAGCTGTATGACAGCTAGCAGAGAAACAGTACAGCTTAAGATCCAATGTACTTGCCACTTAATTGATGATGGGGTACATACAGAACCTTTCCTCTCAATTCCCAGGGAAAGCATCTGTGGAGTCACGTCTGACCTCGCAGGAGAAGATCCCCTGTGTGTTTCAGGGAGTGTGTAGGAGACTTCTGTCCCTGTAGAAATTTGTGTAGCTTTTATAGATTTTAAAACTGTCTCAGTCAGGAATTTCTAGCTTATTTCCTCACATCTGCTTTTACACTCAGTTGTTTATTTGGAGTTCCACCTCTGGCACCAGAGATAACTCCCTGCTTGACCTTTTGTCTGGCCTGAGACATCTCCTTATTTCACAGAGGGGGTGAAGAATGTCCAGAACTATGCACCAGATGGTGGACAGACCAGAGGAGCTTCTCTGTGGTAGAGGGGAGTGTCTTGCCTCAGCTACCATGATGCTGTTTTGCATGGTCCTTTGTCTTGCTGTCTTTTCCCTTGGAGACAGATTGGGATCATTGCATGGAGCCTACTTATCTAAGAACTGGTTTACCCATGAAAACAGCCAGGTGACTTCTACTGGGGCACTGTCTCCTGTTCCAGAGCTCCTGTTTAAGGCAGAGTTTCTGTTAAATCAGCCTTGATTAATCAAGACAGAAATCACTTGGAAGTGGAACCTTTGAAAGCCAAACTCAATTAGTTCCTTTACTTCAAGAGATGTTCTTACTTTGAACAAGTCATGGCTGAGAAGGTCAAAGGTGTACTTTATTTTTAAAAGTATGTTTTCCAGAAGAATTTACAAGCTTCAGCTGTAATGCTGTGTGGCTCCAAAAGATGGAATCACATGTGCCTGGTTTCATGAAGCAATACAGTTTTCTCTAGGCCTGGTAGATTGGTGATCCTATTTATGGATCCAGGATGAGGTTTCTTTTGGTGTGGGTTTGTACACCTGAGGTTTTTCTTTGCCTAATAAACACACTATTGAGAAATATGGGTGATCAGATGTTCCCTCCCTGCAGCTGCCATGTTCCTGCTGTGTGCTGTGAAGGTGCCAGAGGCTGTTTCTGACATGCTGATGTCCGAATTTCATCACCCAGAAACAGTGCAAAGACTGAATGCCATTCTTAAATTTCACACACTCTGGAGGTTCAGATATCAAGTGTGGCCAAGGATGGAAGAGGGAGCACAGCAGATCTTCAAGGTAGATAAGACCAATGAAGCTTAATGATGACATTTACAACTTGCCTTGTGGGATAGATGTGTAATGATAGACTGCCAGGAAATTTCCTGAAACTCTGTTTAGGGAAGGAAATGATTGTCTAAGTCTCACTAGTGGGGGAGGTGATGTGAAGAAGTCCTGTATAAAATAAAGAGAATAAAATGGGGACTCAGGTCAGGAGGTATATCAGAGAAGATGTGTCTCATAGATGGTGTTGCAGTCCAGTGAGATACAGAGGTGGGAAAAATTGGCAGAGTTAATTTATATCTTGGGTACTTGTGCTCACATTTAATTAACAATACTGACAATAATAGTCTGCTGTAACAAAATGTCTTTCATGGTTTTTTTTAGATTCCTCCTCCAAGTATAAACTTCACTCTTCCTTCTCCTGTGCTGGGGATGCCATCTGTGCCAATGTTTGACCCTCCCTGGGTCCCTCAGTGCAGTGGGAGTGTGCAGGATCCTATAAATGAAGACCAGTCGGTAAGCAGACATCCTGAGAGTAAAGCACTGTTTTTCCTCTGTAGAGATGTGTGGTAAGTTAAGCCAAAAGTTGTGGATTAACCTCTGAGATTGTCTTTCCCAGATGAGAAAAAGTCTAGTATAATCTGTGTAGGACACAGAATTTTCTACATGGGCATCAAGCTTTTCTGTTTGTTCACTGAGGTACTGTACTGCACCTCATATCCCTGTGAGAGACACTGACTTAGATCTTAGGAGCACACAGCTGCTCTCTCTCCAAGAGAAGGTTTTTTTTTCAATAGAACTGCCTGAGAGACCATGTAGTCTGCACTGCTTCATGTGGTGTCTCGTGGGAGAAGTTTGCAGCAAAGCTTATTGTAGACTTATTGCCAGTAGGTCTGCTGGTGAATCCCTGTTCAGCTGGCACTAGTCTGGTTTCTGTTTAGAAACTGAGTTGCTGAACATCACTGGGGTGAAGCCTTTGTCAGAAAAATCTGTGTGCATCTTAACCAACAGCTTCAGACTGCGTTGCTTTGTCTCTTCCTCCCAACAGAAGTCATTTTCTGCCCGAGCCGTGTCGCGGTCCCACCAGCGGGCCGAGCACATCCTGAAGAACCTGCAGCAGGAGGAGGAGAAGAAGCGCCTGGGCCGGGAAGCCAGTCTTATCACTGCCATCCCCATCACTCAGGAGGCCTGCTACGAGCCATCCTGTACACCTAGCTCTGAGCAGGAGGAAGAAGGTGTGTGCCCTGGGACCAGGAGCTGCATTCCAGGAACCTGAGAGCGTTTCCCGCAAACGCAGAGCGCTGCTTAGGGCAGCCATTTCCAGGAAAATTGATTTTTAGTGTCAGGAAGGTCCCAACCGCGTTCATTTGTTGATGAGTCCAAGTCGTTGAGAAAAAGTGTATTTGAAATTTAGTTCAAAAAAATAGACAAAACTTTGGATATATATTGAGTTCTTACTGGGTGATAAAGACACTGATGTCATCTGCCCCAAGCTCAGTTGAACTTACCAGCATTTAACATCTCAAAGCTCCCAGTTTCTTGCAAGATTTAACACAAGGGAATATGCAACACTAGGAATGAAATCTGCCTTTCTTAATTCTAACTCTTAAATAATTAAAGGGTGGGAGGAATTGCACTTTGGCAGTATCTGTCTTAAGAAACAGAACTTGAGATACACTGAATTGCCCGTGGGGTTTTCTACCTTTATGGTGAACAGTGGGGGAGCCCAGGCAACCAGGTCAAGCTCAGTACCAAACTCAGACAGCCAAAGTTACATGACAAGAGTCACAATAAGCTTAGTCTGTGGGTGAGGAGTTTTACTGGCCCAGGCTAACAGAGCACAAAGACTTCAATAAAGGCATTCCAAGGTATGTGCTATTAGGTGACTAGAGGCTTGATGAGATCCAAGCATACACTGGAAAATCTGTGAGCAGAAATCCGAGTTCTTAAGAAAAACTAAGCACTAGCAACAATGATGGTTAACGGGGAGTGGGTGAAAAGAAGTGTAGTGCCAGCTCTGTTACAGTGTGATGCCCCAGAGCACCGAACGCTTTTATGAAACAATGTTCTTCTGTTTCCCAAAGCATGAGCAAATTACCTGTCTGACTGATCTTTATAGCTTCTGAATTGTGTCTTTTGAGAGTTACCTGCCTTGACTTTTCAGCCTTCTGATTTGCTTGTAATTGCTATCCTTCAGAAAAAATCCCCTGAAGTCTGTCAGCTGGCTCTGGATTGACATTTTGCATTCTCTTTGTCAGTAGAAGAAGTTGCCAACCTGGCCTCCCGCCGTCTCTCGGTGAGTCCGTCCTGCACCTCCAGCACTTCTCACAGGAATTACTCCTTCCGCCGCGGCTCCGTGTGGTCCGTGCGCTCAGCAGTCAGTGCAGAAGGTGGGTGACTTCACTTTGGAGCATCCCCTCCTAGCATTTCAGTCACTGGAAGCCTTTCCTGTTGGCCCATAAAGCTCTGGAATTTCTTTTTGCCAGATATATTCCCAAGCTTGAGCCACTTTATAATAAGTTACTGCCCTTCGTTGTTTTATTCACCCCTTGCTGTCACAATATTTTCTCTGGGCTCTCACGTTCTGCTTGAAGAGTGGTGCACTTGGAGCCCTCTAGCTGAAAAAAAGGGGATTTTATCAAAAGGAACTGGGCTGCCTACAAGAAAAGAAATGTAAATTGACAAATTGCATATTTACAGTGAAAATCCTTGATCAAGAAATTGGCTGGAGGCTCCATTTCTACTTGGAGATTGCAGTAAACCTGTCGTGCCTGCGCAGTGAACAGTGTTCTGACCTTTGTTCTGTGTGGAGAGCCACTAACATGAGTGTTTATCTGACCTGCCTGGATAGCAGCACAGTGTATCCCCTAACTCCTCCTCTCCTTACTGCTCCAGATGAAGAACACACCACCGAGCACACTCCAAACCATCACGTGCCCCAGCCACCTCAGGCTGTGTTTCCAGCGTGCATTTGTGCAGCAGTGCTCCCCATTGTCCACTTGATGGAAGATGGAGAAGTCCGGGAGGATGGAGTAGCTGGTATTGACCTTGATTAAACATCCAGGGATTGGCAGAACCAGTTTCAAAGCTGTTATCTTTGTAGGGTTTTTTCCTTTTTATTTTCTACATAATTTGTGTTTAGCTTTGAGGGGGTTTTGCCCTTTCAGGACCCTAAAAAAAGCCCCTAATTCAAAAGAAATATTGAGAAGCTGAAAAAAGTCTAATGGGGGGATACAAGGGTGGTGAAAGGCCTAACACAAGTGTTCTTTGAAGAGTAAGTGTAGAAGCTGGGCTTGTTTGGTGTGATTCAAAGCAAACAAAGAGATAGGAGAACACTGACTTAGAGGTTACAACTTGGGAAGTTGTGTTTAGAAATTGTGAATGAAGGTTATCACCAGGAGCATAATTTCTGTTGGTTCTCCATGTGCAGGGGTTATCAAACCCTGGCTAGTCATAGCTGTGGTTAACATACCTAGGTGACAGTCCTGCTCCTCTGGAGATCTATTCCCACTCATATTTTTTTGTTCCTATGACAAGCAGAAGGCCACCTATACACAGCCAGAACATTTTGGTTATGGTCTGTGCTGTCTTTGCAAATTAGTAGTACATTTCCTTGCATTTGTTTTCTCAAAAGTGTTAATACATGGTGGGCTGTTCTGCTTCCTTCATCTCTTGCTCATCATGTCAGCTGGTTGCACATTTAACTTCCTGTTACATTTTGTATTCAGTTTTAGCTGTATATAGCCAGCCCTCTGAACAATATATGTGTGTGATTTTGTGATCAGCTGCTGAGTACTGAAAACAAAATTCTGTGGTGTTAACTTTCAGAGGACTGCAATTAATTGCTTCTCAGGGACTTGATCATCAACACAATTAATTCCCTGCTAGCTAATACTGTTCACCAATACCAGATAAAATCAATCACTCAATGAATCACCATGAAATTGAACTTACATGCATGAACAAAAAAAAAGTACATGAATTTCTCCCAGTTGCTGGATTTTGTCCATCTGGAGTTATTACACCAATCCAAGTGGTTATTTATCATTCTGTTACAGTCATGAAGTGCTTCCTGTCATATCACTAGTAGTTAGGGAAGGTTCAAATGTTAGACCTATGATTATTATTGGGATCACTGCCCTGGTTAGCAGGAATTCTAGTGCATCAAATGGGGCCTTGGGTGTTTCAGTGTCAAATATGACAGAAGAAGGAAGAAGACTAGGAATTTTTTTTAAGTATGCCTATTCATGGCTTTTTCTACTGACAGTTCTGACCTGCTTTCCTTTCTCTGGTTTCCCTTCTCTCTTACAGTAAGTGCTGTTGCTCAGCAGGTCCTGTGGAACTGCCTAATTGAAGACCCCTCTACAGTTCTGCGCCACTTCCTTGAGAAGCTCACCATCAGCAATCGACAGGTACCCTTTGCCTCTCCCCAGCAGGTGTCAGAACTCCTCAGAGTCACTTCCTGGACATCACTGGAGAAGAATATTTGCTATTATAGTGCAGCATCCCATCAGTCTTTGTCCACTGATGTGAACGGGACACAGCTGATTTATCACCACTAAGGATCTGACTTGCTCCAAGCCAAGCTTTGAGCAGCTGTTTAGTGAACATGGCACAGGCAGTATTGCCTTCACTCATGCCATTCTATTCAGATTCTCTGAAAGATGGAGTGGCATTAGGTCTCTGTGGCTTAATAGACTGCTTCCAAGAACATGGTTAATATTTATGGAAGAGAGGCATACTGGTTCTGACTGTGCAGAAGGCAGGAAGACTCCCCCTGTCACCTTCTCAACTGCAGATTTGGTGTATGATATCAGTAATATCACTGGCCTCAGCTTTCAAGCCACTACCTAAGAGCTGACTCAAAAACTAATATTAAACCTGAGAACTGTCAGGAAAGTGTGTCCTTTTGGTCCTTGAGCAAGCAGCTATTGGTGGACCTACTGTTCCTGAGACTTCTCAGCAATCAGCCACAAAGCTTTTATTTGTGGTCAGAGGGTCACGTCTGTTTCCTAGAATTGTTTGGGTTGGAAGCAACCTTAACTACCACATGCTTCCAGCCCCTCACCACTGGCAGGGATGCCTTTTACTAAAGCAGGCTTCTCAAAACCCCTTTAAATCTACCCTAAAACAGGGATGGGTCATCCACAATATCTCTGGTCAGAGAGGTTTTTCAGTACCTTTGAGAAGAAAATCTGATCTGTCCAGCCTCAGAGGTTTCTGAGCCATTGCAATCTGTTGTTTCACCATCTCTTCATGGGCCTGCTATGACCACAAGTACAGGACACAGAGAGCAGGTGCATTTCCCTGGAAGCTATAGCCAGATGTATCACTGGCATGGACTGTTCTGTGCATATCCTTGCCTACAACACTGGCTCAGATCTGCTGTGGGGTTAGAGGATAAGGGCCATAGAAGACATTTGTAATACCGTCTGTCTCTCTTCAGCTGGCAATGAGATTCTGTCCCTTCTGTAATCCCTTCACATCATGAGAAATATTTTAGTCTGCATTTTAGGCAGGCAGTCTCCAAAAGAAGGGAAGTTAGAGTCTGCTCATACCCTCCTACCCCACAGCCACAGCTGTTGAGGTGAGATGAGCCAGATTTCACAGATCATCTGGGTAGTCAACGGGGATAATCACAGGGACAGGAGTGCACAGTCAGTAGTGTTACAGTCAGTACAAATTGCAGCAGGAGGTACTGGCCTCTCTGAGATAAAATAGGAAAGACCCTGGCCTGGGTGCTGTGCTCTGGGCCTTGTTTTGCAATATGTGGGAGCAGTAACAGGTGTATAGTTTTACTTCTTGTGCTGAAAGACAAAGCTGGAAAAAGGACAATGGAAAATGGGAAGAAACAAAGCAAGAAAGTTCTGTTCTTCGCTTTCTGGTGGGAAGAAAAAACTTTTCCTTTTCTTCCAGGATGAGCTGATGTATATGCTGAGGAAGCTTTTGTTGAACATTGGAGACTTTCCTGCCCAGACATCTCATATCCTGTTTAACTACTTGGTGAGTAGCTTGTGGACCCACTGTGTGGCCCAGAATCACTCTTCTGTCTTTATGTGTGCAATAATTGCACTTAATTTTTCTTTATATAGCTTGCTCCTCTTTGAGGGTGCAAGTCACCAATCTACACTAGCCTTTCTGGCCTTCTGGGGAGAGGAAAAGGAACCTTTCTCTTTTTATTAAACCCCTGAACAACCTGTCATGGATTTCTGAACTGAACCTTGGCCAACGAGTTAAAAACAATTAGAATGGTCCCAGCACCAGAAACCTTTAATTATTTTACTTAATTTGGGTTCAGAAAGTGCTTTGCTGATAGACAGTCCTCTTGGAGCAAATCTAGCAGCTTCTTTCAAGACTGTGGACAAATGTTGTAGATGGGAGGTGAAGCAGACAAGGTGTATGCTTCTCCAGGGGGCCTTCTGTAGTTTGTGAGTTGTCTACATGGCAGCACTTCAGAGCAGAAAGGACAGAAAGTCTCTAACTGCAGACATTCTCTTTTTTCCTCATCTGCAGTGGTGCTTAAGGCTATACTGCAAGTGTATGTTTTGCCCCCAGTCCTCATGATCTCATGAGAAAAAGGAGGACTATTACAGGCAGATTGTTCCTTAATAGGTATAAAATTTCAGGATGGAAGTTTAATGAGTTTATCCCTCTGAATGGAGAAAAGTAGACCAGTACAGTTATTCTGTGTTTATACAGTGCTCTGCACAGTTAAAAGTGTGTACAACCTGATCTTTTTCTTATTTGTTACCTGCAGGTAGGACTGATCATGTATTTTGTACGGACTCCATGTGAATGGGGCATGGATGCAATTTCTGCCACTCTTACCTTCCTTTGGGAAGTGGTGGGTTATGTTGAAGGACTCTTCTTCAAGGATCTCAAACAGACCATGAAGAAGGAACAGTGTGAAGTGAAGCTGCTGGTGACTGCCTCAATGCCAGGTATGAGAAATAAGTCTTTAAAACTCCTTCAGTTCAAAGTTTCTGGCCCACTTTACCAAAAAGAAGGTGCATCAGAACTGGATAAGAAAAAGACCTGTTAAAAATGGCTGCATATTTTAAGGCTGTTTTCCTTCAGTGGAGTATTCAGTCAGTAAATTCTACTGCTGATTCCTTGAGATTCAAAAAAACACTTTAAGAGCTCTAAAAGAAGCAAACAGGAAGTGAATTAGAGCAGTATTTCAATCCAGAGCTTTGTGCCAGTTGGGCTGTGAAAGGCTGGCAGGAGCATCATTGTAAAACTACCATTCAGACTATGGGCATCATGAGTTAGATAGAGATATGTTGCTGATAAACAGGTTTGACCTTTTAAGTGTGTTTCTTCCTAAGAGTTGACAGTTGCTGCTAAAATCAGTCCATCCTTTAAGAACAGATCAATTTCTCATTAAACTGTAGAAGTGTGACCATATGTTAACACTACTTAATGGTTCCAGACAGGACTTGAAGTCTGTCTGCCTTTCCAGGAATGGAAAGTTCTCCATGGGCAGTCTCTTGAAATCAAGTTAATTAAAGAGGCCAGGGAGAATGCAACAACTTTTCTTCCTCTAGGCACAAAAACCCTTGTTGTGCACGGACAGAATGAGTGTGACATCCCAACACAGTTACCAGTCCACGAGGACACACAGTTTGAGGCTCTTCTGAAGGTAGGAGTGAGTTTTGGAGCTGGACAAACTGCTTGCATTTACCTGCCATACCTGTATGCCAGCAATCCATTCTGCCTGATAAACCTGTCCAGTGTCAGGGGAAGGAAATTCTGCTCACAGGCATGTCTGTGAGGGGAGCTTGGTTGCAATAAAAAGGATCTCACATTTAAGGATAAGAGAAATGCTCTGAACTCACAGAAAGCCCAAACCTCACAAATGCAACTAGATTTGGAGACACTGCAGCTTGTTGGGTATTTGCTGTATGCTTTTGATAAGTACACAAATCATTTAAAAGTTTGGTTTTATCAACACCAGAGAAGAGAGATTGATCAAGATCAGAGTGTAAGTGATGGTTTAGTAGCCACAACAATATTTTGGTATCCAGGAGCTACTTTCTGCCAAAAAATTCCTGGATGGTTTTAATTGAGCCACATGGGAAACAGATTTGTAAAAGCCTTCAGCTTGTCTGACTATGTTAAATTTTACTGGGAATCACATCTCAGTGTTTTGAAGGGTCACAACTTCAGTGTCTCTGCATATCACCTATCACTACATCTTGTTAAATACCCAGGGCCATATGGCTCATACAGTCAGACAAATGTGTGTGATATGAAGACATCAAGATAAGTAACACCAGTCTTCAGCATTGTGATGTCAGCATGCCTTGATTATCACAAACATACTCAGCTACTTCATGATTAAAAAAGGAAATAAATAATTAAAGCCAGAAGAGTGCGCCAGTCTGATTGAGGCACGCATGCATGTGCCTTTATAGATTATCAGATGGATAGTCTTCTTTTGGATGTTGTGATATTTGTACAAAAAGTAACAGGATGTTTTGGTTTCTTTCTTTTTCAGGAGTGTTTGGAGTTTTTTAACATACCTGAAACTCAGTCTTCTCATTATTTTTTAATGGATAAGCGTTGGAATCTCATTCATTACAACAAGGTAAGGCAAAGATCAAGTCCACGTGACTTCGTTTTTGTGACTTTTCATCTTGTTCTTTTTAAACATCAGGGTTATCTAAAGGAGAACAAACATCCTCTAAGTAGAGTTCTGTCCTGTGGGCATCACATTTTTAGTTGTATGTGGTGAAAGATTTGAGAGAAGAGGGAAGAGGCAGAAAACAAGGAGGTCTAGTTTTCTTAGAAAACATCAAATTTCTCTTCTGTTTGTGCTCTTTCATGGTGCCTGACAATGTCTGAAAGCCCCTGCCCTTCAGAAAGAGCTAAAGGGCCCTTTTTCCCAGTCTGTTGAGTGATGCCATAGTGATTACATTTGTTCAAAATACACTTTTTTTTCCCTTTCCTGGCAGACCTATGTCCGTGATATTTATCCTTTCCGGAGGTCAGTTTCTCCCCAGCTCAACCTGGTGCAGATGCATCCAGAAAAGGGACAGGAGCTCATTCAGAAACAGGTATGTTACTGTCACCAAATACCTCTTCCCAGAAACAAACCTTGAAAAAAAAAAGCTTTTTTTTTTTTCTTCCTTTTAGGGGCTTTCCCTTATGCTGCATGCATCTGAAGAGCTTTACTCTAGAAGTAGTAATCAGTGTGAAATCTGTCTTGGGGCCATATATACTGTACATTCCTGCAGGAAGATTAGAGTGGGATGGAAATTCCCCCCCTCCCCTGCTCTATCCAGCCAGTTTCCTTCAGGTGGATCATTTTGCAGAAAAGTTGAAAAAGGATGTGTGTGAATGTGCTTAAACATTATGCATTTGGTATTAACAGCTGTGTTTTTGTAGCCAAAAAACAGCTATTGTAGTTGTGTTCTTGTTGAGAGCAGGAAAATATCATCAGGAGTGGTTATAAAAGGCTGCTTAAGTGCTACTAGCAGCTAAAAGAATGGAAAATAAAGTCAATGCTGTCTCATATGTGTATGGCACAGAATAGGACAATATTTCATGTGCTGCACCTGTCAGTAGGAAGTCAATAAAAATCTGAAATTACTTGGGATCTACTTGGTTGCTTCTCTAACAGAAATTACTCTGGTTCTAGGAGATGTCCCACAAATAAATGAGTTTTATACACCCTACATGATCCAAAAATATTTTGATGGGCTTCACATTTAAATGGAAAACACCCAGCTCCAGCAAAGAAAGCAACACTGTGGTAACCACCCACTGAGCAGCAATCCATGGAAAAGTACTTGCTTTTTTGTTGGTTGATTGAGCACCCAATTCTGAGCTGAGTGCATTTCAGAGCAAGGTCACAGCAAGCAGGACCTGTGAACCTCAGCTTTGTCACATGTGAAGCCACATGCTTCAAGTTTTGGTTTTGGCTTTCCCATTAGCTATGAGCTGTCTCCAGACTGCTTCCAAAGACTGCTTCTGGAACTGAATGTCACTCTGTAAAAAGGGTTACTTTTAGCATCAAAGTAGAATATCTAGCCTGGCTAGTCCTACCAGACACAAGTTCAAAGGAGGCTGGTAGAATGGAATTTGGTGTCCCAATTGGTGTAAAGTGAAAGTGATAATCTGAAGTCAAGCAAGACTTTGCTCCTTTTCAGTAGCACAGAATCTGGTCTGCTGTGTTTTATTGACTACTTCACTTTTGAAATTATCCTATACTTTCTATGGCCAGATGCCAGCCAGCCTTATCCCAGAAGGTTGATAGCAATTTCAGCTTCTTGTTGACTATAGTCTAAGACCTTGAAGAGAGGAAGTACAAACACGTGGCTTTCAGCTTGGAGCTGGTTTCTCTGACCACCTTGGGGCTTACATTAATCTACAGAAAAACCTGTGGCAAAGTTGAAAATTGTTCCGCAACCACGTAGGGTCCTCCAGAAGACTGAAACAGAAAACGTTGTTGGGACCATTTTTACAAACACAATCCATCTTTGCAGACCTGGGCTGGAGAGCAGTGGTCACACAAATTCTAGAGAGAGGGTGCAGCACTAGCCCTGTGAATTTCATCGTGGTCCTCTGAGCCATGAGTGCAGCATCCCTCCGATCAGGGAGAGCCGTAGAAACGAGGCTGGCGAAGGGCACGGACGTTTTAAGGAGCCTTTGGATCTTGGTCTCTTCTTCCCTGTCAGGTGTTCACCCGCAAGCTGGAGGAGGTGGGGCGGGTGCTGTTCCTGATCTCACTGACACAGAAGATCCCTCCAGCACACAAGCAGTCTCACGTGTCCATGCTGCAGGAGGACCTGCTGCGCCTGCCTTCCTTCCCCCGAAGTGCCATTGATGCCGAGTTCTCGCTCTTCAGTGATCCCCAAGGTAGGATCCTCTGGTAGGGTCTGAGGATGTTTCCTGGAGGGCTGTACGAGGCCCAGAAGGTTTCAGTGAGTGCTTCATTTGCCTTAGAAACACACAGGCTTGCAGCTTTTCTGGGAGCTGATGAATCTCTTCCCAGGGAAACTGGTACAGAACTGTTGGTTTGTAAGTGCGACAGCAGAAAGGACTTCACTGTTAGAATCTCCAGACAAGGCTGCTTGCTTTGGGCCCAAATGAGAATTAAATTTTAATGAGTATTAAAAATTATGCATGAAGCGATGTAAAAGGATTGCTCAAAGTCCTTTGCCATCTGCTTTGAGGAAGCAGTCAACGTCCAATGAAGACTGGAGAAAATCTGCAGCAGGGTTAAAGGAAGTGTCCACATAGAATCTTTGCTCTGAATGTGAAGCAGGGTTTCCAGGCTGCTGTTAAATAGATTAGATAGCCTGTTGTTGCACAGTGGTAAGCATTAGCAACTTCTGTACCAGACCTAAAAGCATTTGATTTCAGAAGCCTTAGTATAACTCTGCATCAGTTTCCTGTAATGTGTGGGACATCTGGAACATGAAAACTAAGCATAAATCTGCATAGCCTCTTTGTGAGGCAGATGATGCATGTACAAGCTCAAATCTTCTACTTTTTAAGGGAAGAGTGTCCAACCAGCAGGTTAATGAACTGTGTGATGTTTATCATTCTTCATCTTCATATTGATGCTTTCAGTCGAGGTTTGCTCAAGCCCTGTGGGCACTTAAAGAAACAGAGGATGGGTGAAATAATTTTAAAAAGGCAGAAGGATGGTCATTGTTGTGGGATGGTTCTTTGCAGTGAGGTGAAGCTGGCTGTGGTGGACAGACCTGACTGCTGTTGCTGTTGATTTTTTTTTTCTCCTCTGCAGCTGGGAAAGAGCTCTTTGGTCTAGATACCCTTCAGAAAAGCTTGTGGATTAAGCTGCTGGAAGAGATGTTCCTCGGCATGCCCAGCGAGTTCCCCTGGGGGGATGAGATCATGCTGTTCCTGAACGTGTTCAACGGTGCCCTGATCCTGCACCCTGAGGACAGTGCCCTGCTGAGGCAGTATGCTGCCACAGTCATCAACACAGCTGTGCACTTCAACCACCTCTTCTCCCTCAGTGGGTACCAGTGGGTGCTGCCCAGCATGCTGCAGGTGAGCCCAGCATGCTGCAGGGAGCCCAGCATGCTGCAGGGAGCCCAGTGTGCTGCAGGGAGCCCAGCATGCTGCAGAGAGCCCAGTGTGCTGCAGGGGAGCCCAGTGTGCTGCAGAGAGCCCAGCATGCTGCAGGGAGCCCAGTGTGCTGCAGAGAGCCCAGCATGCTGCAGGGGAGCCATGGCCAGCAGCAATCCCAGGGAAGGCTGCCCAGCCAGAGCCGTGCCCTGCTGACAGAGAGCAGTGTTGGATTTTCCCTTTTTCTGACCCAGAGATGGGGCTTCTGAGAGGAGTTTGGAAAGATTTTATTCCATTTTCAGTCTCACGAGAAGGGTGAGATGGTACAGATGTGACAAGTCACACCATCAAAATCAGAAGGCACACTGTTTCCTAATCCCAATACATTATAAGTGGTTTTTGGCCTATCAGCTTTTGCCACACAATGCTGCTAATGTTTTCAAGCCAGTCATCTAAAAATACACCTCATGGGTTTTACTACAATCCATCTTTCACAGTTCTATTTCTCCAGAATATCTAGTCTATTTGCAAGGTCATCATTTGAAACTTGTTTCCAGTTCAGTTTCTCTCTCAACAATGTCTGTCCTTTTCCATGGCCTTTTAAAGTCAGCATATTTTATCTCAGAGTTTGCATACACATGCATACTATGTAAGCCTTCTGTCAGGCTTTGAGAATTCTCTACAAATCCATTTCCCACATTTCCCTCTCTTTCTTGAATGGAAAAATTTCTTTGATGGCCTTATTTGTTATTTACCATACACAGTGAAGTACACAAGGCACTACCACTAATACTGTCACTATAGCAATTAATACATATAAACTTATTTTACAAAGCTCCTTTAGCTAAGGTGCAAAACCCTTCAAACAAGTCATCTAACCATGATCCATCATCTGTTTTAATTTGATTTGCCACATCTCTCAGTTTTTACAGCTGTTTGTGGAATGGACTCTGAATGGTCAGGCAAATTCATACAACACAATCCTTGAAATTCCTCACAGCCAGTCAAAGAAAATCGCTGGCAGCTCTTCTTTGCAGTGAGGTGAAGCTGGCTGTGGTGGACACACAGGTGGACACATGAAAACCTGTGCTTTCCATGTCAGGTTGCATGTCTAACAGGTGGTGCCATGGGCAGGCCCTGGCACAGGCTGCCCAGAGAAGCTGTGGCTGCCCCATGCCTGTGATGGTTCAAGGTCAGCTTGGACAGCCTGTTCTGGTGGAATGTGCCCCTGCCCATGGCAGGGGGTGGAGCAGGATGGGCTTTGAAGACCCTTACAACCCAAACCATCCTGTGATTCCAATGTGGAGTTGACACTTAACAGGGAAGCTTTGATTTGCTGAGTCCTCATGAGAGCTTTTAGGTGCCCCAAGAAGGCAAGAGTGGGGTGGCCCAAATTAGCTTTCTTTTTCCTTCTTGAGTAAGTTTCTATAATTTTCTGTTCTCCTTTGTGTTAAGTCAATAAATGTCTGTTTTCCTTTCTCTGTACTTCCATGGAGAAATGGAAAAATTTCTGGACAATTTTTGGACCTTGATCATCTCTCCATGATTTTTACTTCAGGGATGGCTGAAGCTCAGGAAATAGTTGAAATATCTGGATTTTTACTACTTGCTAATTGAAACTAAATTATGTTCACTTTTTAAGTATGAAAAGAACTCAAAAAGTTTATGAAAAACTGCATGTTGTCTTTTCTTGTGAGTGATGACAAATACTGGAAGTGTCAGAGGTGGAGTTTCTCTTCACTTTGAGGTGAACAAGTGGGCCTCTTTTCCTGTTGATTCTTGAAAAGAAATTCAGCTACTGAAAATAGAATTTAAAAAATAGTCCTTTTGCAGATAGAAAGGATTATTTCTGTAGGGCTCAAAGGCAGTATCTAAGTAGAGATTTAGTATTATAATGCAAATACAGAAAAGAAGAATCCCTATACATGTTCATTTCCACACAGTTAACAGAGAACAATAATTAGAACCAGTCATTATTTTAGCTATCTGAACAAGCTCTGTAGTAACTGGAAAGTCTGATATCCTGCCTTACATAATTAGATAAGTATGAATTGGATCCATGTCAGCAGTGCATGTGTTTATTAATTAGAAACAAAACATTTTGAAATAAAATAACCTACTAACATAATTTGAAGTCCTCAACAGGAACCATTCAGTCCTGCAAAGGATCCTTTCTTCATTTTCACTTCATAATGAGGGAAATTAGTTTGTAATTCTTTCTTATCCTCACCCTCAATTATTGTCAACTACTGAATTATTAAAATACCACTCCTGCGAGGTAAAAAAGCAATTCCAAAAGAAAATGCAAGTGTTTTCTGAGCTTGTTTGGTTTTGCAGATTTCCATTTCTCTGTGCCAGGCACCCGAGATCAGTTGCTTTGTTTGTGGTCAGTTCTTTCACCACTAATTGAAGCTCAGTTCCTGATGCATACAAGCACATTTCCCCACAGGGCTCTTTTTGTTGCAGGTTTTTTGTTTTGGTTTGGGGTTTTTTTTTGTCCATTTTCCTTGGTAAAAATGCATATACAATTAATTATTTCCCTTTTCTAAGGTAAATGAGATGTTGCTGGTAATTGACAGGCCTCATCCCCATGCTAGAGGGTTCTGCTGTATGAAAACCATGCTAATTTCCTCAGCCTACCAGGGCACTGAGAAGTCTCTGCAGAGGCCTCACACAGAGCAGTTGTCCCTAGGAATTCATACTGGTTACATAACTGAGAAGCAAATCCCAAAAATTGCCATCATATTCTCTGCGTGGTTCAATGGCCAGCCCTGAAAGAAATGCCACTCTAAAGAACTTAAAATATTTTAAAAGTGTGTGGCACTGTCACTGTGTTGGAGGACAGAGTAGGAGTACAGATTATCGTGACAAACCAGAGATGCAGTCTGAAAAAAAAGAAAAAGAAAAAGAAAAAGAAAAAGAAAAAGAAAAAGAAAAAGAAAAAGAAAAAGAAAAAGAAAAAGAAAAAGAAAAAGAAAAAACCCAAACCAACACACTGTGTTGGTTAGCTTAGACTCTACTTTTGGATCATCAGACACAGGATATGGGAAGGAAAGTAACTGGTTTAGTGGCACCTCTGCAGGACAGAATGCTGGAGTTACAGATCTGAAGCCAAACATGAATCAACAGCATCCTTCCACTGAAGGATAGAAGAGGAAAATGCCTCAAATGCCAGTCTGGGGTGACTATACAGATTTGTACCTTGTGAAAAACATGGAATAATTCTGCTTTCATCATCAGTACTCCTTACTGAAAGTACTGGCTCTATCCAGCTCAGAGAAAGCATCAGTTAACTCAAGAGACTGTAGGAAAACAGGGAAGTTCACGTAGAAAACGTCTTGTGAGGAAGGACTGGAAGATTTGATTAACTGATAAATACGGAGATTCAGAAAGAAAGCACTAACTGGCTTCTAGGAAGGAGAGGGAAGGAATCAACCTCAGTATGTAGGACAGAAAACATTGCAGTAATAATGAGGAGAATGCTCAAGCATGAAAAGCAAACTTTTTCCTAGGGATATTTTGTCCATGAAATACATTGCCAGGGAGGGCGGTCCAATCTCCATCTTCAAAAGTGTGTGAGACAAACCTGTCAGGAGTGGCAGTGCTGTAGTTGGGTCAGCCTGGGCTGCTCAGGAGGGGTGAAGAGTTCTTCCCACTGTCTCAGGGGCTCTCTGTTCCCCTGAGATTCTGGTGGGCTTCACCCTTGGTCCTCGGGAAGCCCTGAGCCGCCCGCAGAAAAGACGAGGAGCCTTTAGATGTTCATTTCCAAGGCTGTTCTTCTTGTTTATTTTATCTTATCACAAACTTTTTCTCTGAGCTCTGCCAGGGTCTGGNGAGTGATGCCTCCATGCCCTTTCCCCTGTGCTCAGGTGTACTCTGACTACGAGAGCAACCCCCAGCTGCGCCAGGCCATCGAGTTCGCCTGCCGCCAGTTCTACGTCCTGCACCGCAAGCCCTTCGTCCTGCAGCTCTTTGCCAGCGTGGCCCCTCTCCTGGAGTTCCCTGTGAGTTAAGAGCCAAACTCCTGCATGGGGGGGGAGGGGGGAAGCCAGTGTGTGTGTGCAGCCAGCTCCATCAGAGCTCACAAGGAGAGAACACTGGGTTGCTGCACAGAAAGCAGGTCCCGGCTGATTTCTGCAGGCTGCCGCGCGTCGCTTGGTGGGGCGGGGTGCTGAGATGGCGGGCTGCTGGTGTCCGGGCCAGCAGATGTTTAAATTTATAAACAGAAAAAACATCTCTGGTTATAAACAGAAGTTCCTGTTTATAACGTTTATAAACACCTTATAAAAGGACAGTAATGGCTTAGAAGTCTTTTAGTGCAAACCCGTTCTTAGAATCCAGCAACAGGGAAATTAAAAGTTTAATACCAGGTTTTAGGACATGTGAAGTCTAACACTGGATTATAGCTGTGTTTTGAAATGCTGGTTAATTACCTTCTAACATTTTAGGCATGTTAATGGAATCTTAATTTGAAGTGGGGCACTGTTAGTGCACCTATCTTTGTCCTTCACAGGGCAGCAAAGGTCTGTGTGCAGCTTTCAGATTATGCTCCCACTGTAGCATCAGTCTGTTGAGTCAGGCAAAGCAATGAGCTCTTGAACTCCACCTGGACCCTTTGTCGAAAACAAAGGTTGTCCACACCTCCAGATAAACATTCCTGGGATGACACGAATGTCTCTTGTTGGAACAGGATGCTGCAAACAATGGAACCAGCAAAGGAGTGTCAGCTCAGTGCCTGTTTGACCTGCTGCAGTCTTTGGAGGGAGATACTCCAGACATTTTGGACATCTTAGAGCTGGTGAAAGCAGAAAAGCCTCTCAAGTCATTAGGTAATAGTAAAGCACCCTTTGTTCAGTAATTCTGATTTATTGTTTATTGATTCAACAGGCATTTGATGCAGCACAATTTCATCAGAGCCCTTCTCTTCTTCAGGAATGTGCTATCTCTTTCCTATGCCTCACGGGGCTTTTAAGACTGGTTTTTATCACCATCATCCTTTTGATATTTTCTGCAGGAGGGGAATTATTAATTAATTGTATTCCAAAGCTACTTTTTCTGCTTTAAGCCTTCTAGTCTGAGACAAGCCTCTGGCATTTTGAATTTTAACGTGTGTGAGTGAAGAATAAAGGTGCCTAATAAACTGTGTGATGCTGACAAGATTAGTGTCATCCTCTGCTCTGCTCCATATGGACAGGAAACAAAAGCATCCTCTCCCATGGGCAGGCTGTGACTAGTAGATGATGATGGATACAATTCAGACATCAGCAGTGCTGAGCTCCTGAGGGATGTTGATTTATCATAAAGCAGAATAAATATGGCTGTATGGTGTATCCAGGACTCCTGATAGTTATCCATGCAATGCTGCATTTAAGAATTTGGCTGCTTTGTGATTTTTGCTAATTTTTATAAGGATCTTCATCTTGTTTTCCAAATTTGCACTTCTCTTCAGTACTAGTTACCTTGATGCACTGTGAAGCCTGTCTGGCCTTAGAGTTAAAACACTGTAATAAAGAGGTATTTTAAGATGCTGCACAATTATATGGAAAGTTTTAATATAAAGTGGTACAGAAACAGAAGATATTTTTTGCTCTTCATGGATTGTAGCAAACATCTGTATAAAATCTTGGAGCTTTCTGTGGAGAGCTGTTGAAAACATCTCTGAAAATTCTCAAGTATGAGCTGATGATGAGAGTGCAGATGAGAATGTTGTGTATCTGGTATCTTCCACATGAAGATCACAATTATGATTTACATGTTTTTAGGACCTGAACTTTGGCTTGGGCTCCTGCATAACAAAGTCACTTCTAAAATAGGACTACAGTTCTATTAACAAAAATTTTCTTTTACCAGTATTATTCTTTCTAGCTTCTTAGTGCACGGAACTAATGATGCCCAAAGCAAGATCTGTAATAAGTGACTTAAATGCTTTTGAAACCTTTTTCTGAAATCACTAGCAAAACAGAGTCACTTTTCTGCTGACACCCATGTGGCTATGAGTGTAAAAGGGGCTTGATTTTTGAGAAGTAAAACTATCTTCTGCCATCAGTTTTTGTGTGGTTGGGCTGACCTAGAAAAAAAGCATAGGGAACATAAAAATTATCATTAATTTGACATGTGTCCTTGCCATATATGAGCTTAAGAGTTAGCTTTTGATGGATGATGTTTGCAACAAGACTCTGTAGGCCTTTTGCTCAGCAGTGAGTGACCTGCTGAGAGCTGTTTCACCTACTGAGTTCTTGGGCAGTAGGGTTCAAGTAGGAATGCAGCATGTGTTTCTTCTGCAGGGACAGATTTTAATCTGAGTCCAAGAGCTTATTGGGCATTGCTAACATGAAAAGCAAGCAATAGGACAGGGGGGAAAGGAGGTGTGGTATGATTGTATGATAGTCTTCTCATACTGCTTTACTCCCTCAGACTTCTGCTATGGGAATGAAGACTTGACCTTTTCCATCAGTGAAGCCATCAAGCTGTGTGTGACAGTGGTGGCCTATGCTCCTGAGTCATTCAGAAGGTGATCATCTGTTGTCTTGATTTGTGCAGACTCAGAAAAGGCATAAGAGCTGCATATGGTATGTGAAAGCAAGGCTGGCAAATGGAGGCAGAGGATACAGAAATGCATTCCAAGTCTTTGCCTTCTCTGAGGCCAAGCCTCTGCCTGTTATCCCTTCCTAGGGCAGCAGCTCCAAACCCTGCTGGAGGGCAGCCAGAGCAGCAATGTGTAAGCCATGTTTCCCAGGGGGGATCACACCACATCCTGTTGATTTCTGTCATCAGAGGAGCAATGGAGAGGGAACTGGAAGGGGAGAAACATGCAGCTGGAGAGAACAGGGAAATAACAGAGAGAGCAGACAGAAACTTACTTAAGTACAAATGTTAGTTTGCAAGAGGGAATCAGAGAATAAAAGAGTCTTTGGGAGGTAAAATGCTTGTTAGCAAAGGGATGACATATTTGGAAGATACCTGAAAGTTCAGGGGGTTTTATTAATATTACTGTTTCATGTATCATCTAGTTTCTCCCTGAAGTTCCTAATCTCAAGACTTCCAGTGAGAAGCAATGAATGCCTAGTGACAGATCCAGGGTCTTCAGATAGAAACCTAAACCTCTTCCCTAATGTGAGTTCAGGAATGACAAAACAAAACAGACCAAGTGTTGTTACTTTTCCAGCCTCCAGATGCTGATGGTGTTGGAAGCCCTGGTTCCCTGTTACTTGCAAAAGCTGAAGCGACAAACCTCTCAGGTGGACACTGGGACAGCAGCTCGTGAGGAGATTGCCTCCATGGGTGCCCTTGCCACCTCTTTGCAGGCCCTCTTGTACAGTGTAGAAGTTCTCACCAGGTAACACACACGGGCCAAGGGGCTGAGCCTGCTTTTGGTTGTCTGTGCAGGGAGAGGGGATGCACAGGAGGCCACAACATGCAGCTTGTCTTGAGTAATGGTCGAGTTTTGGACTTGGTGAAATTGCTGCAAGTTCCCAGAGCAACAGCAGAATTCCTGTGTGCTTGTTAGATTTAATGTGCAGTGTGTTTGTTCACCTTCTCTTCGCCAGGCCTATGACAGCCCCACAGATGAGTCGATGTGACCAAGGCCATAAAGGCACCACGACAGCAAACCACACCATGTCAGCAGGTGTGAACACCAGGTAAGGCTTTTCTTTCTTTTTGCATTTTTTAAAACCATTTGGGTTGTTGGGTTTTTTTTTTTCCGTTGTTCAGAGTGCTTGGCCTCAGACAGCTGAGGGAGTGCTCGGGGTATGGTACTGTGGGAGAAAACAGTCACATCAAAAGAGCACATTCCCCAGGACTGCATTTCTGATGATAACCAAAATACCCAAGACTAGGATTTCTAGTTTGAAACAATGCATCTAAATAGAAGACCAAGGTATCAAAATGGAGGACACACATCCTAAATTATTAATTCCCCTTTTTGCCCTCGAGAAGTATCTTGCTGAAGCTCACTTGTTCTCTGCATTTCTTCCTAAGTCCACTGTCAAAGTCACCAACTGGCCAGAGCCTGCTTGGCTGGCAGTGATGCCTTGGGAAGGCTGACCTGGAACAGAGACTGGACAGAGCTAGAGAATAATTATTTAGATATAATTATCTAAATAATTCAGATATTTATTGAAAGGCCTTTAAGGGCACACCTTGGGCAGGACAAGAGCCTGGCCAGGATGGACCCAAAATGGTCCCAAAAGGGATGGCCAGTTACGAGGTCTCACACTTTTAGAAGTTTTGGTCCATTTGCATATTGGGGTTTAATTGTCCAATTACAGCTTCAGGTTGTGAACTCTCATCCTTCTTGTTTTCTCTCTTCAGTCCACTGTTGTTTTTGTTTTTGGGCCTGAAAGTTGTACCCATTGTCCTTGGTCTCCAGCAGAAAAGGATTTGTTTTGTCTTCCTGCTCTGTGCAGAGCTGACTGACACTGAATGTGAGGCTCAGAACTGCACCCCTGGGCAGCACAGGATCTGAAAAACATGAAAGCTCAAACTTAAGGCATCAGCAGACAGGTCAGATCCTTCTGGTCTTGTTCTAAGGGGCTGAACACCAGTACAAACACAGACTGCCCATCCATTGAGGCTCACAGAGACTGGCACCTCATCTAGTTTTCTTTTGTTCCCTCTCCCATTTCCTTGTACATTCCCTATGGTCTCTTTCTCCACCTTGGTCTGGGGTTTTTTGCAGTTACAGCTAGCAGAGGAAGGGTAACTGACAATTTGAGAGAAGTGAAAATGATGCCTGGAAATATTCTTATCCTTCTTAAAAAAAAACAAAAACAAACAAACCCAAACCCAACAAAACAAAACACCAAAAACCTTTCTCACAGAAGAAGGAAACAAAGAAGAACATGGCACCAGTGAACTGTAATTCTGCTCCTTGGCCATAGTGGCCATTCCAGTTAGACTGCTGTGAATTAGACAAGGCCACTGACTATTTACTTGGTCATAGAAGAAGGGCTTAATGCACCCACAAGCATTTGGGATTGTGAAGTTTTTTCTTCGCAGCAGGCAGCCTTCTCCTTTCTCCTGGCCAGACTAATGCCTTACTGTGCTAAAATTCTGAATGTTTGTGCTGACCTGGAAGGGGAATTGTAGCCTAGCAAAAGCTGGGGTAACTGTTTTTCTGAAGTTTTCCAAGTTATTACCTGTCTTTTAATCAATTTCTGCATGGATCATCAAAAGGCTATTATGTCAGGTCATAAATGTGTACACATCTTGGTTGGTAACTCCTGGTGTCAGTCTGTTATTCTTTAAAATCTATTCAGCCATGGTTAAAACATGGCTTTGACCTTCAATCCCTGATCTGAGAAGCAGATAAACTCCAGACATGACAAACCAGCAGATAAACCAGACATGCTGAAGTCTCAAATGGACATATGCCATTTACTTGGTTTGCAAGATTGCTCAGAAGAAGGAAAATAAGATGTAATGGAAAGGAGTACTTTATTATCTCTCTGCTGATTTTGGAGAGCAATTAATATGTATCTGATGACAGACAATGTAGACATTCCCAGTGCAGTGTGACTCAGGCATCTTGACTTACATTTCCAAATTTTTCTAATTATTAGACCTTCAGCCTCTGATCCAAAATATTTTTCCACTGGTCCAGGTTTCCTGCATTTGTTTCTTCTGTTGTGTTATCACACAACAGACATTTGCTAGCAACAGCAGGAGTCTCATGATGCTAGAATGATTACTGTTTGAGCCTTGCATGTTAGCCAAGTGGTGCAGGGTCTATTCATGCTTTCTCAAAAACAGTAACAAGAGGAAATGACAATAAAACAAACAAACAAAAAAAAACCCCACTCTGAGGTATTCTTTTCACTTGGTGAGCTCTGGTTTTGTGAAACAGACTGAGCAGTGGGGTGAAAACCAGTAAGAAATATCACTTCAAGGGCTATGGTTTTTAAGCCTGAATTTTTCCTTTCAGAACAAGGTCAACAGCTCTAGGAATATGTTATTTGATGGAAGCTGGGAGATAAAGGCAATTCAGTGTGGTCAGTAACTATGTGTAGGCATTGTTCCAGTGACACAAGATACCATCCTGACCATGGTGCATGAACCTCTGGGCTAGAACACCGTGTCACTTTCTTTTAGAAAGGCAGGTTTAGGCACTTCTAAGTTGCTGTTTGCAACCTTACTGTTTCTGTTTCCCCAGGTACCCAGAACAGGGAGCCAAACTACACTTTATCAGGTACAGTAAAATTTTATCCCAGTCTCCCCTGATGTGTGATGAACCATTCCCACACACGGTTGCTGTGAGAGGCAGCCTTTTTTCAGGGAACATATCAAAGGATAGTTCACATAG
Organism: Rhadina sibilatrix; assembly: GCA_013400275.1. Classification (NCBI taxonomy): domain Eukaryota; kingdom Metazoa; phylum Chordata; class Aves; order Passeriformes; family Phylloscopidae; genus Rhadina; species Rhadina sibilatrix. Next base: position 398,235 of record VWYO01001192.1, read on the forward strand.
AAATTAATTACATTTTTAGCAAGACTTGGAAGATTTTAACTTCCCTTTTTTTGTTTCTTAATGGCAGATGCAACTACCTTTCTTTCAATTGCAGAGGGAAGCATCTGTTGCAAACACAAGATGGAGAGGTTGCTGTAATCTATCCCTGATGATCTGCTGCATGTAACACTCTCTGCTGTGTCTTGCTTTGTGTCCTCCAGGGAGAACCTTCACTTAATGGAGGAGGGCCAGGGTCTTCCCCGAGAGGAGCTGGATGAACGAATTGCCAGAGAGGAGTTCAGGAGACCACGGGAGTCGTTGCTGAACATCTGCACAGAGTTTTACAAGCACTGTGGTCCCAGGCTGAAGATTTTGCAGAATCTGGCTGGTGAGCCCCGAGTGACTTCTCTGGAGCTGCTGGATGTGAAGTCCCACATGAGGTATTCCACAGGCATTCTGCTTTTACTTGTTCATTTCAGGGGGGTTCCTTTCTTTTTAGCTCTTTCATAATAGCAGCTGGAATCACTTATTGCTGGTGTGGTTGCATGCTTCTGTCTGAAACATGCAGAGGCTGTTTTGGATGTTCCTGATTGTGTATAAAGGTGGTTTCTCAGGCTTTCCTCCAGTCTCATTCTGGCCCCCATCTGAAACAGCTCCATCTGATGTATCAGGACAAGTGGCATCAAAGAGCAGAACAGACAAGTCTGTTTCTGCAGGGCAAGAGGTGGGGAAGCTGCCTTACCTGGCTGAATACAACCTTTATCCTCTCCAGTGGCACTGTGCATCAGAGCCAGCAGCTCACAAGCAAGAAAGGCAGAGCAACCATTTCTAACTGCCTGAAATACAGGGAAGGATGGGACAGAGGGCATTTACAGGACCAGCACCTCAGCATGTGATGCAGCAAATACACAAGTCTTTTCTGGAAGTGCTGCACTGAGTCCAGCTCACGGGTTGGATGCTCACTGCAAACGGTTTCGCATGGTGCTGACCTGGAAGAAGTTTGGGGTAGGGCCTCCTAGCACTTTGGACCTGATTCTCTGAGTTTGCTGTTCATGGTAAACACAAAATAACACAAATTGCTGCTGAGAAGCAATAACTGGGACAAGGAGGAATAAATCTGATTGTTTTGTCAGTTTTTCAGTTACACTAACAGCTGGCAAACACTGCACTCTTTTCAAGGGAGAAGGTCTCTCGTGGTTAGAGGTTACAGCAGTAAAACGAACAGATAATGAGTTGTGCTCTGATTCCTTTAAGTCTCCTGGAAAGTGCTAGAAACAGCTGCTTTGTGAGGCTTGTGACCTGAAGTGCTTAATCATAGTTATCTCTAAATAAAAGCAACATATCTCGATCCTTACCTAAATTCATAAGTATCAGTGACATGACTGGCAGGATTTAATCACTGTAGGACAAACTCAGCTCTACATAGAGAGCAGATTTATCAGAATGTGATGTGACAGTCATGGTGTTGGGAGGCTGACAGGTGCCATTTCAGAGGCTTCAGAAAACCTGAAGGATAATGTGCTAGTCACTTTAGACAGGATTAATCTCACCTAGTTTTAGCCACTTAAAAGTCAAATGTTCAGTCTGCAAAAGTCATAAAGATCTTTTTGCACCCAATGAAAAGGAAGATGTGCTGTTTATGCCAGTATTTTAGGAAGATAAGAATTTCCCAGGTTGCTTGTTTCTGCCAGGAAGGAGCTAGCAGATTAATTTAGATTGATGTTTCAAGTTGGATGAAATGGATCTCACACTTTATAATGCATAAGGAAGTTTTTATATATTGTTGCATGGAACTGGTATTGTATTGCTGGCAAGAAGCTTAATTATATGATAATTTAAATTTCACAGCACTTAAGAAAACAGACCTACTTCATAGTAGGACAAAGCAGTTTTAAAAAAGGAATAATAAAGAAATACTGGATAAACCCCCAATTTTATACCATTTTTGATTAATCTGAGGAGCTTGTTGCCCTTGATATTACTCAGCAGATTATAAAGAGAACAGAAATATGTTCCATTGGTTGGATGCATTTCAGAAAAATCTCCCACAATATGGATAGGATTGTACTGTAATCATCCAATACAAAGTCTGTTGATGTTTCATGTTTTATTTCTGGTCTTTGCTTACCACAAATACCCAAGCGTTTCGTAGATTTTTGTCAAACTGCAAGTGCAAGTTAAATGCTGCCATGCTATTTCACAGTCAACACAAAAAAATGCCATAGGCAAGGCCATCTGGGAGAGTGCAAAAAACAACAGCAACACAATCTGTAGAGGTGTTAGGAGAAACAAATAAAAACTGCAGGGAGCAACCCTACAAAGGACGCGTTGTGTAAACGTATGGACACGTTATTTTTAAAATTTAACACCTTCCAATTGCACTTCCTAAAGCGGTAATGCTGGAAAACAAGCACAGAACAAAACCAAATCACTAACTGTCAAAGAGGGGATGTCGGATCTATGTTTCACAGGCATTTGCAATGTTGTAGTCTTACTGCCAGCACAGGCACTTCGGTTTTAGCTACACAAATCTGTGATTCCTGATGTTCCCTTGGTGCATTTAATGTAAAAGTAATATTCAGACTGTAGTCACTGTTTGTAATGTTTGGGTTTTTTGGGGTCCTTTCCCAGGGACGGAAAACTGGTACACAAGGTCATATTTTCTAAACTATCTTGTTTTTCACATTCCTCTCTGAAGGAGGGACTTTGCTTGTCTGTCTTTGATGGGACCAATGGGCCAAGGGATCCCACCTCTTAGGTGGGCACATTGTAAAAAGATATAAAACAGGTTTGGACAATAAACCAGCCCCTTCTTGGAGCATCAGCCTTCTGAACAAGACTCGGTCTCCTCATTTGTGTCCAACAGCGACATTCAGACCATTCATGTGTTCTTATACAGCGATTCCAGCAAAACAGTCTTGACAGACCAGAACTGTGGCATCAGATCTGAGAGTTTAAACAGCAGCGCATTCGACTTTCACACCCATTGTCTTTTTTGCTAGGCTCCTGAACATTTAGATGCCAGTCCACTGGCAGGGGCGTGTAGAAGTGCAAGTTGTGCTTACTTTTCTCCCCCCGCCACGTGGTTTCAGGCTGGCAGAGATAGCACACTCCCTGCTGAAGCTGGCTCCTTACGACACGCAGACGATGGAGAGCCGCGGGCTCCGGCGCTACATCATGGAGATGCTGCCCATCACTGACTGGACAGCCGAGGCGGTGAGACCTGCCCTGATCCTCATCCTAAAGAGATTGGATCGTATGTTCAATAAAATTCACAAGATGCCTACTCTGAGGTGAGCGGGTGCTCTGGAAACCCTCTGGGGTCCGTTTCTGATGTTGCAAGCCTTGAAGTGTTGGGTATGTCCTCTACCTCGAGCTGTCGTGTTGCAGTGAGTCTTTTACGACACACCGGGAAATTGCAGGTGTTTTTTTTATCTCTGTGAAGTGTGTTCATGTTGATGTTTTTGTTGTGTCTTCTGCTAGCAGCACGGTTATTAAGAATGAGAGAGAGAGAACTTCCAGAAACATAATTTTTCTTTCCCAAAAAGAGGTCTTCGTATTTTTTCCATCTCATTGCCCTTTTAATTAACTTTTGCTGTGAGTTTTTGAAAGGGAAGTTAAACTGTAGTACCAGTATTTCTAGCATGGCAATACTGTTATGTCCTCTGTAAAGACAAAAATAGTCAGGGGCTATGCAGTGGATTCTGGTTGCTCCCTAGTGAAAGGCAAAGAACTGCATCAACTGCTTCAGGTCCATGCCTGTTGGACACCTGGCATTATAGTATATCACATTATGGTATGTACAGGCTTCAAGAATATTGTCTGTGGAGTATCCCTGCTTGGAGGCAGTGGTACAAATGCAGTGTGGGTGGTATAAAACCACTCAGACCTGTGAATTTTTCCAGTGATCTGAGTAAAAAAGAGTCATTGGTCTTGGTCACCTTCATGGGCACGTCCTCAACTGCTTGAATGGCACTTCATTGGCAGTCTCAGCTGAGAAGCCAAATCATGTTAAAGAGCAACAGAATTATGTCCAAGTAGGAATCAAAGATGGAACAAATAATAGGGAGGTGATATCTTCTTTCTGGCATCACTATGCATCACTTTTCTTTGGCTAACCTGCTTCAAGAAACTCCCTTGTAGGGAATTCAGAGGCAGAAATTTTGGTGCTTCTCTCTTCTGTTGGTTGATTCTTTGACATGTCTTGCCTGCTTCTCATTCATTCCTTCTTTCCCTGCTCGTACTTCCTTCTGCCTCAAAGGCAGATAGGGGTTTCTGTTCCTGAAGATCTTTCTTCCTTATGTAAGCTAAATGGACATCCATAAATTAAAATTCCTTTCATATTCTCTCTCTATGCCTGTACCTATGCTTGGCTTAAATTACTCTTTTGTCCACAAAAGGACAGCAAAGCCACTGAACTAAATGCAGCAACTACATTTAAGCATCATTGAGTCAAGCAGTCTCTTAGGGATGGGTCTGGGTGCCAGACCCCAGGAGCCATCCCTTGGGGTAACCATGATCAGAATCTTATACACTGCCTCCCGTGGGCATCCCACTCCAAACCCAGTGTCTGCTGGAATCAGTGGCTATGTAAGGAAAAGAACAAACCACTGTTCTGGAGGTTGAATTACAGTGGATGCACAAAGGTGAGATACATGTTGGTCTGAAGGAGAACTTGCATAGCAAACACTCGATTCCCCGTGTGGCTCTGAGAAGTCACCTGAAGAGCTTGACTGGGATATTGTTTAAAGCTTGAGCTCACTTAAGCTATGCCAGCCTTTTGTCTTTCTGTCCCAGCAAATGCAGTCAGATGCTGGTTTGTGAGCTACCAGGACTGCAGAGAGTCAGGCCCTGAGATGAAGGGTGTGAACCACTTTGATGTTACCTGTGCTCTGTCTGCTTATGATTAGGAAGGGGAATCCCTTCAGCATCTGGCACAATCCCTAAATTTTGTTTTGGTGGAAAAAAGCAAAGTGTCAGGGAAGAAAGGATCCTGGAATGAAGAAGGACTTTGGTGCGGATGGGGAGTGCTTCATCCCTGCTGCACGAGGTGGAGATGGAGATTGTACAGCTGGGCCAGTTTACGTTTAGGGCAGTCTGTGTCCAGCAGTGACTCTGGTGGGGCAGCCAGACGGCAGAAGAGCTCGCAGAGGGCACTCAGGTTTGTCCGTGTCAGTGGGAACATCCCCAAGCCCCCCGAGATGGAGGGCACGGCCTCGGTCGGGAGCTTGGCACAGCAGACCTTTCCCCACACAGGCGCGCCTGAGGCCGCTCTGTGGGCTCCCTCCGACGCCTCGGCATCGCCCCTTCTGTCGGAGGGAAGCGCCAGGGAGTGAACTGCAGCTGCCCTGAGGGGTTTGTGTCGCTAGCAGCCCGCTCTGCCGCCTTCCTGGTCCCTCAGACAGGGCCCCGGTGTGCTGTGTGCCTCCCCGCAGTGCGCGGGTGAGGCGCTCTCTGTGCTCTCCGGCCGTCGCTGCTGTCTGACCCGTCTCCTCTGTGGGCTTCCCTGTGTGTCGGTGCCGTGTTGGGGCGCATGGTGGGGGGCAGGAGCCCGCGGCTAACGGCACCTACTGTTGTATTGCAGGCGCCAGGTTGAGTGGGAGCCTGCCAGCAGTTTGATTGAAGGGGTTTGTTTGACACTTCAGAGGCAGCCTATCATATCCTTCCTGCCTCACCTTAGGTCTCTGATCAATGTCTGTGTCAATCTGGTGAGTAGCCGAGCGGCAACCCCATGAACCTTTGCTAAACCTTCCCCTGCTGTTGATTTCTCTGGACTGAAGATGACACGTTTAACCCCATTCCTGTCGCTTTACCTGTCCCCTTTACCCCTCACGAGGGGACCCTGCAAGCGACACTAGAGATAGGAAGGTTCATTTTTGAAGTGGTGCATGGGGAGGTGCAGTGACCGGCGGCAGCGGTCGAGCGATTTATTTCCCGTTACTTCCCACGCACCACTTTGAAGATCCACCTTTGCCAGACCGAGCTGAGAGCTGAGGGCTGCAAGTTGGAGAGTGGGGTGGTGGAGACTGCACACACCTGGTAGAGGCGGGGAGAGGGTGGCACTGGGGATACCTACCGTCCCCAGTGGGGAAGGGCCCTGATGGCTCTGTCAGAGGCCAGCGGGTGCTGCGTAGTTAGAAGGGGTTACAAGGTGAATTGACTCCGCTACGTGTAATGTCCCTGGCTTGATCTAGTACAGGTTTGCACTGTGCAATATTCAGATCCCTCTCTTAGTAAAGCTGATGCCCTAAGTGCGTTAAAGCAGACAAGTGATGTGACAGAGTTGGCCTGGTCATTCAGTGATGGACCATAGTGTTTCTGCAGCTGTTACACTGGGGGCAGGCCCCCACTTTGATATCTCTGTAACTCCAGCCACTTGGGCAAACAAGCATGCTTTCATTGCATGTGCAAAAATACAGATTAAGGGGGAAAGGTTGCACTAGAATTTGACTGTTATTGGGTTTTATAACGTTTTCTCCTTAGAGCGTAAATGCTGTAACCTTATCTAGCAGCTTACAAAAAACCATTTCAGGGTTCACCAGTGCTCTGTGGGGCTTTAAAAACAATGGTTATTAGCTAAAATGCAATGTCAGGTTTTGCCGGGTTCCTGTCCTTCAAGTCAATTCAGCACTCCTTGCTGCAAGGGCAGGGAAGCTCCAACCTGTCACAGTCCATAAGACTTCTTCCTGGTCCAAGCAGAGGTAGCAGCTACCAAGTGCTGATGCAGATCTGGGCCCTTGGGTTATTTAAGAGCTGTTAAATGGTGAGGTTATTACACAGTTAGCTCAAGTAGGAATTTTGAATGGACTTGCAGTTTGTCAAACAGGCATGGCAGATGGAATCACCCCAGGAAGCTCTCTAAGGAGCCCACAATAAGAATTAGCCAGTGCTCTAAAAACTTCTGTTTTGAAGTTTGAATAAGAATGAGCCAGTGCTCATATGCTCATACTTTTACTGCTATAAGTATTTTACCCTTAGGTGTCAGAACTGGGTGCACTGTGAGCTGTGGGAGCACTGACTGCATGGTGTGCCATGTGTAGACCATGAAGCCCAAAAATTAATTACCCAGGAAGGCAGGGAAGCATCTCAATGATAATCCATAGTGATGGGCTCTGACTGCTTTCCTTCTAAATTGTCCTTTGCTTTTCTGGCAAAAAAAAAAAAAAAAAAAAAGGTTACTGCCTTCTCCCCCAGGCTCGAATTTGGAAAAGAAGCATGCATTCATCATCTCCCACCAGCTTAGGTGTCTGCCAGGTACCTTCTCCCTGTTCCTGTCACCTAGATGTGTCTGGTCATGGTGAGAAACAGGCATATGCAGGCCTGTGATTTAATTCCTCCCGAGGGACACATCCCAAACAATACAAATAACTCTCCCCTACAAGTGCTGTTTCCTCGTGGTGATTATTCGAGGAGTTCCAGACATCCAGGTCACGTACAGGTGACCCTGCTTCAGACATCTGGGGTCAGTCAGCTGAGAGGAGTCACACTTAGAGTTCCCCAAAACAGGCTGTGTTTGAGAGGAATCTGAACATTGTACAAAACCTGGCTTGGGTCAGACTTAGGACATTCTTTTTCAAGCAAGGGAAGGGAAAAGCTGTCCACTTTCGATGCAGACTTTTTGCTTTGATGACAGATTTTTATTTGTTACAGTTGTCAAATGACATATCCTCCAACTCTAGCTGTTCCACCAGTCCAGTGCTGGTCATTCAGGGCTGGTACTGGGTACATTTATAAATGTACCGGGTTACCCGTGCACTCCTCCCATCCATGCTGGTTCCCTCTTCTCCCCTCCCTTTCCCTGCTGGAACACCGTCCCCTCACTGGCCCCAGCTCCTGCAAGGACCACTGGTGGGGGCTGGTTCTACTGGATCCACCCCAACCCAGTGCTCAATGAAAGGCACCTCCATTTCACTGACGTTGGAGGATATGGCATGGATGAAACTGTAAGTAGCCAGCTGTGGTGATGTGCTCTGTTTGTATTGCAGGTGATGGGAGTGGTAGGACCCTCCAGTGTGGCTGACGGATTACCCCTTCTTCATCTCAGCCCTTATCTCTCGCCACCTCTGCCCTTCAGCACAGCTGTTGTCCGGCTTGTAGCATTGCAGATACAGGTGTGTCTGCCCTGGCCCACGGCCAGGCCTCTAGAGCTTCTGGTTGAGACACCAGCTCATCAGTGCTCTGTTTTCTTTCTGCAAAAGCTGGGCAAAAACTGTGGAACACACATCAAAAATTTAAGGAGAAGCGACATGTAAATTCTCCCTTCTTTCTGAAGGCTTGAACTGAGCTCAGAATTCATCTGTTGGGGCCAAGTCCATCTGGTGGGACAAGCATCCATCAGCTTAACACTGCCATTGAAGTCCAGGGAGTTTGGTTGATGGATGCTGTTTAAGGCTCTGACAAACAGGTCAGGATTCTCTGCAGGATCTAAGGAGTTAGCCTCAGACTTCTGCCACAGGAGGATGGGCCCTGGCTTGGGTTACATCCATGCAACCCTTCCTGTCCTCCTGTGGGACCGTGTGTGTAACTGAGAGTGGAGTTTGTGCTCTTCTGCTCTTACCTGAGCTGGTCACACAGTGTGCCAGCACAAAAAGCAGGGCAACTTGGCTTTTCAGCTGCTGACGCAATGGTATCCTTGTTGCCAGAATTAAAAAAAAAAGAAAAAAAAAAAGTTCCAGATTTTTGGAGAATTTCACCACTATTCCTTTCTCATAGCAGCACTCTGACTTTTTACAGAGTCTTTCTGCCTCAGTGTCCCTTTCCTTCCCCACTGGTGTGAAATTAGGCTGAATGGTGACCAAAGAAGTGACAGATTTCCTTATCTAGCTCCAACGTGCATTTTAAAACGTGCATTGGTCCATCCAGTTGAATATTTAGGCAGGTATTTCTGAGCAGCAGGGTGGCTTGGGAAGGAAGGCTTACAGGGACCAACACACAAAGCTGTCCCTCAGACCATGAGGTACAAAAGGTACAAACTGACACCCAAAGAGAACAGATTTCTTCCAGCTCTGAGGTGATGGTTCTTTAAATCAAAAGAAAACAAAACGTGTCTTTCACCTGCTTTGAAATATTACCTGTTTAAAAAAAAAAAACAAACCCAAACCAAAAAATTAATATATTTTTTTCAATTATGGGGAACTTTTACTTTTATTATCCTCTTCTTGCTGTTCACTTGTTTGTGGGCTTAAATGTAATGAAAACTGAATATGTCAGGAAAAACATGAGTCATAATTCCCAATACTTCCAGCAGCACACAAAACAGAAGTACTTCACACCCCATCAGAAAACATCTTCCAGACTTTCTCAGCCCAGGTTTGCAAGCGTGAGGAGTTGCAAGGTTCAGTTGCATTTCACAGCTAAGTCTGTAGCAAGCAACTGAGATGTTGTCAATGAGCAAAGGTTCTAGTGACACTCTTTTGAATTAACTCCTCTAAAAGAAGGTGAAAGACTTTTTAATTTAAGCTTGACTGTGTGTCAAGAAGTAAAGGTTCATTTTGTTTATTTTTCAGAAGTTCATTCTTTGTGTTAGGGAAGATGAGAGGGCAGCACAAAGCGAGGCAGAACAAAAATATGTTTGGGAACAGCCTCCATGTTCAGACAGGAGAATATTTAGATAATGTCATTTGTGCAGTTTCTTCTGTTCCTTTTTTTATCCTCTATAGTCTGTGTCAGATCCTGATACCATTCACAGCAGTGCAGAGCTTAGGACTAACACTTTACTGACTCCTGTGGGATACATCTGATTTTGTTAATGATAATTAGGAGTTAAGAGTCTGGGCTTCTTACGTTTGGCTATGACATGAGCAGGTGATCCCTGTGTTACTCTTGTGAATTCCCTTTCCTCCTGACTAAGTGGTCTGAGGGCATCTCATTCAATCAGGTCATCAGTGCTGTGTGAACATAACTGTGTGGACAGGGTGGCAGGGGGCTCGTCATTCCCTGCAGTGACTTGTGTGCGTGATCTGCTGATGAAATCGTTTAATCCTTTTTTATTATTACTGCACAGGCTTTGAAAGAAGATTTCCCCCTAAGCCATGTCGTCTCCCCATTCACCAATCAGGAAAGAAGGGAAGGAATGCTTTTAAACCTACTGATTCCATTTGTGCTCACAGTAGGATCTGGAAGCAAAGGTCTGACTAATTTAACAAAAAGAATTTTTGTCTCCCCTTTCTGACAACTGATGTTTGCACTTTCTCTGCTCTCTCTCTTTTTTTTTTTTTATTTTTTAATTTGGTTTACTGTCACTGGCAGTATGTCAGCTAAGTGCCCTTTGGGTCTGAGACTGAAAAAAGCCCCATTGGGATTAGTTATTATTTCTTCTTTTTATTTCAGCTATGCCTTGGTTCTTGAGTGAGGTCTTACACAGATGTGCTCCTGCTTTTGAAACTGGAGGGCAGGGCAAGACAAATCTGTTGTAGCAGAAGTCACAGAGGGGAGCAAAGGTCACAGAAACCATACCCCTCTGGATCACAGTTTGCCCAATCCATGCCACTTGTCTTGCACAAGTCCTGCTCCTTGCTTTCTGCTACAGAGGGTCTTCACTGGTGAATCCCTAAATGAAAGCAAAGAGTAAAGGGAGAGGGGAATGCCAAAAGGAAATGAGACCACTGAATGGGACATTTCTTTGTGCTCTGTAGCTCTGTGTGTGTTTGTGCTGGTGCTAAAATAAACTTTGCCTTTGCTTGCAGGAGGAGAAGCAGCATAACAAGGTGTGGGGGACGGAGTTTTGGCTTAGGGGACATTTGAGATGCACCCCATTTTGGAGCTGAACAGGGTCTGGATCTTTTGAGTGTCTGTGATGGGATGTAGCCTGATCTTTCTCTCTCTTTCCCCCCCCAAACGCATCTCAGACAGCCCCTGGCTGGAGCAGCCTGAGGTGCTGCTGCTGCTCCAGACTGTTATCAATATCCTCCTGCCACCCCGCATCATCAGCACTTCCCGCAGCAAGAACTTCATGCTGGAGAGCTCCCCCGCCCACTGCTCCACGCCAGGGGACGCAGGGAAGGACCTGCGGCGCGAAGGGCTGGCAGAATCCACCAGCCAGGCTGCCTACCTGGGTGAGTCAGGCCTTCTGCTGCCTGCTGCAAGGAGGCAGAGTTCAGGTGCAGCGCTCAAAGCGTCTCAGGCAGGAGCTAACTGACCTCTTTAGGGCTCCTGAACAGCGGGCCAGGCCAGGGAAATCAGGAGTATCTCTGGAATATATCACAAGGTGAGCAGTGTCTGCGCTGCAGCTGGAAGGAGGAGCAGCACAGGTAGAAGGTGCTCAGTTTTCATACTGCCAGACTACAGCAGTGAAGCCACAAAGGCAACTCAGACTGCCCATCAACCCTGTCTTGGTTTGTTTGACAGGTGCCTGCTGAGGAAGGCAGGAGCCTCACTTGAAGATGTAAAGATGAAGATGTAAACCCCCTTTCTCCAAATTATTATAATTTTGAAATTAAGGGGCTCTCAGGCAAAGATACAGGAATAGGAATGACAGCTCTTTACTTAGGAAAACTAAAATAAAAATGTAGTAGTACAAAAAAGCAAACAAAACAGAGTCAGAGCACAACCTGACACCCTGTTGGTCAGGGTGTTCTTAGCAGTCCAGTCAAGTCCTCCTGGGGTGACAGATGTGGTTCTGTTGAATCAATGATTCTGCAAAAGGGTGGAGTTTTCCTCTGAAGGTCCAGTGGTGGTGAGATGGGGCTGGCCTTCCTCTGGGAGTCCAGTGCAAACAGGCTGTTCTGATGTTCTAAATTTTAGATTATATCCAGGTAGGAATGCAGGCCTCCTCCTGCTGGGTGGAGCATTTCCCAATGGGATGATATAATTTTATCAGCCATGCAGTGAGACTCAATGGCCCATTAACAGAAGATTCCCCCCGGAGGGAGGATGGGTAGTGGAAGAAAGAACACTGCCCATGCTGGTTTTAACAGCTGGCCCATTACCAGGTCTCCCCACTTTAATGCAGAGCATTGTTTTGAACTTCCCTGCTGTTCATCCCCATTGTAATGCCATGCTCTTGCTTTTGTGAATTACTGCCCTTGGCTTACTGCTCCATATTTGTATTTAAATTGCAGTGTGGCCATGACTCATGCAGCTGCACTGCTAGTAATGTTCTTGTCATCACCCTATGAATTATTATTGTGCTCACTGGGTGACTGTTTGTGTGGATGCGCTCGGTCAAGATTTTTGAGGTTGTCTGATCAGCCAGGAGGGCTGTATTCCTACTCTGAGCTGCTTTCAAAATATCTGATTCTGAGGAGACCAAAAGAACTCTGCAGGGAAGGGAGAGGGAATACCAGAGCAAGAAAATACAGGGGAATTTAGATATGAAGTAGAAAAATTTTCTCTTGAAATGGGACTGCCAGTCCTGATCCTGAAGGCCTTTACTACTAGAAGGTTGGTTGCTCCTTCCCTGCCAGGTTTGGAGACTGACAGAAAAGACAGTAGTGACTCTGAGGTGTGTGGGCACATGCAAAGCATGCCCGTGTAGGCTTGTGCTCACTGCGGCCCCCCTGTCCTTCCCCAGTGCTCGTGAGGGACCCTGCTAACATCTCTGACTGCCCTTTGCTGATGTGTGTTCCCCTGTAGCCCTGAAGGTGATCCTTGTTTGCTTTGAACGCCAGCTGGACAGCCAGTGGTACTGGCTGAGCCTGCAAGTCAAAGAGATGGCCCTGCGGAAGGTGGGAGGGCTGGCCCTGTGGGATTTCCTCGACTTTATCGTACGGACACGGATCCCTATCTTTGTGCTCCTTCGGCCCTTCATCCAGTGCAAGGTAACAGTTGCTTTGGCTCCTGATAGATCACTCCCTGAAGGCCAGGTAGCCCTTATTCCCCAGCTGGGAACAGGGGAACAGCACTTCTGGAAGAACTATACGTAGTGAGTGACCTTTCAGAAGTCGGTAGGCCTAAGAACCATTTGAAGCGAAATCACAGAGCTTTTTCCTTAGCCAAAGCTAAAGAGTATGCCAGTCATCCAGGAGCTCTGATCCATGGAGTACAGCTAGTCTTAGTTCCTCTGGATGGGGAAGTGCACATGTACTTAATTCTACAGTGAAGACATTCAAAGCACTTGGAAGGAGTGTGGATGTACTGAACCTGGGAGGGCACTGGCAGAAATCTCGTAATCTCTCTTCTCCATAGAGCTGGGCAATACAGCTAACAGCCAGGAAGGACCACTCCTCTTTCTGTCTCTTGGATGAAGGTTCTGACAGGACTTAGTGGATGAACAGGCAGATGCAAGGCTAAGGCATCTGGGCTTTAAGTTAATCACAGCTCCTTGCTGGTTACCAGGTAGACTAGCAGATGGTACTCCACCATCTCTCAGACAGACTAAATCGTCATGGAGGAAGGAGCTGTCTCATGGAGACATGCCACGTCATGAGACAGCTCCTTCCTGCTTCCCTTAGCATAAGGGAGCCCTCATCTCCATGCACCCTGTGCCACTGAGGTTTTGGTATCTGTTCAGTCAAATATAAGATGGTCCCTGAAAGACAGGTGCAAACCTCATAGACGGAGTCAAAAACCTCTTGACTACAAAGCCTACTGGCTGCAGGCTCATGCTGGTCTGGACACTACTCCCAGTTCCCAGGGCACCATCTCCCTGCAGGGCTAATGCATCCCAATTTTGCAGCTGCTGGCCCAGCCAGCTGAGAACCACGAGGAGCTGACTGCCCGGCAGCACATCTCGGACCAGCTGGAGAGACGGTTCATCCCGCGGCCGCTCTGCAAGAGCTCCCTCATCGCCGAGTTCAACAACGAGCTGAAGATCCTGAAGGAGGCCGTGCACAGCGGGTCTGGTAAGGAAGGCAGGGAGAGCTCAGGGCCATCAGCCCGGGATGGACAGCTACTTGCCCCCACGGTAACTTGTGAGGCAGACCTGGCCTTTGCCTCAAACAGGAGTGGGGCAATCCAGCACATCCTGCCAGCCTGCCCCTGGAGCTTATGCTCGGCCTTGCCACTGAACAGCCAACAGAAGTGCAGGTTAGTTGTGAAATGCACCTATTTTCCCACCAAGTCTGAGTCCCATTCCCCTCTTGCTGTCTCAACTGGCTTGTGCAGCCCCGACGCCAGTGCAGTGAGCCCCTCCAAACCACTGTAAAGCCAAAGCTCCTTCTGCAGAAAGATCTGGCTGTTCAGCAGTAGCAGATCTCCCTCCCCCTTTCTCCTGGTCTCTTTAGTTTTTCTCTACTGTGACATCCAGATCAGCATCCCTGAGCTGATGGGACACATCAGAATTCTCCCCTGCACAAGGGGAGACTTTTCTCCAGTGAGGGTCACCCCTGTTGCCATGAGATGGCACTGCTGCTCATACATGGTAAGCAGTTTATGTGCTTCGTTCTTAGGAAAGCAAATCCAAAAGGAAATGCTTCAGTACTTTTTCCTTGGCAATAATTTGCCTTGCTTCTAAATGTTGAAGCTGATCTGCAAAATTCAGGTTGTGAAAATCAGACTGCATAAGTAAAACAGAGATACTGGCAAGGTGAGGTGAACAAGGCAGCTGCTAGTGTTTTATCACCTCTGCCCCCCCTGTCACAGTGTCACAGAATCAGTAAGGTTGGAAAAGGCCTCTGAGATCATCAAGTTAAACCTTTGACTGATCACCACCTTGTCAACTAGTCCATGGCACCGAGTCCCAAGTCCAGTCATTTTCTGAACACCTCCGGCAGTGGTGACTCCACCACCACCCCGGGCAGCCCACTCTAATTCTTAGCAGCCCTTTCCATGAAGAAATTCCTCCTGTCCTGGTGCTGCTTGAGGCCATTTCCTCTTATCCAGTCACTGGTGGCAGGGGAGGAGAGGCCAGCTCCAGCCTGGAGCTGGAGGAAGTTGTAGAGAGTGAGAAGGTCCCCCTGCCCCGCTCTTCCAGGCAGAAACGAGGTGCCCTGGGCCTGCTGTCGATTTCCAGTGCCCTCAGTGACTTGGTTTGCTTTTCCCCCCTCTTGTGCAGCTTACCAAGGGAAGACATCTGTCAGCACCGTGGGCACGTCCACGTCTGCCTACCGCCTGAGCCTGGCCACCATGTCCCGCTCCAACACGGGCACGGGCACGGTGTGGGAGCAGGACAGCGAGCCCTCCCAGCAGGCCTCGCAGGACACGCTGAGCCGCACCGATGAGGAGGATGAAGAAAGTACGTGGCCACCAGCACTGGAGGTGTTTTCCTGATGCCCAGAGGCCGTCTGGGAAGGGGAACAGAGTCGCCCCTGTCCCAGTGTGAATCGAAGGCCCACAAGGAGCGTGAGGTTGGGTTGAGCAGCTGGCGTGGCTGGTACATGGTGTTGAAGTTTGGGTTGTGACAGAGCTCCTCATCGCCGCCTGAGCTGTGGCAGGGCAAAGGGAGGGGCACGGGAGGTTTTTAGTGCCTGAGACCCGGGCTGATGTGCAGTCCTCACAGTGCTGACAGGGTATTTGGCAGCCAGGCCTCTCCCAGAGGGCAGGGGCTGTGGCTCTGTAGTTAGGATCCTGTTCCTGCAGGATCCCCAAAAGCGTCAAACAGAAGGAGTCAGAATGTGGGGGGGGGCTCAAAAGAAAGGCCCATGTCCCTTTTGGGACAGAGCAGTTAGCCTGAAACTTTGCAGGTTCAGCCCAACTTTATTTTAGCTGGGTTCACCACTAAACTTTGTACAACCACCCAGAGCTGCACTGCTTAGACGTTGTTCAGATATTAACTCACTGTGGCAAAATATGGTTTCAGCCTCAGATTAATTCTGAGCCACTGTGTAGAAAGGTAAGTGCCATCTTCCTATCTGAACTGCAGCATTATTTCCTGCCCTGCCTGGAATAAACACTGCTGTAAAATATTTCAGTACATCAGAACTGAAAAAAAAAAAAGTCAAAAAAGCAGAGAAAATTACACAAACCCAACCCCTTTGTTTTCTTTACTTGTAATTAAAAGTTGTTGTGGCAAAACCCACAATAAAGTAATTTCTTTCTTGATATAATTTGAAGCAGCACGAAAATTTCAAGCAGTCATGATTGCAATCCATCTGTCTGCATAGTTCTGTTGCAGTGTAATGTATTTGAGTCAACTTACCCAAATTTTTGGTGACATTTTAAAATGCATGTCCTGAAGGGTGCTGAAGGGTGTCAGTTTTGCATTTTGCTGTCAGGTATTTTGGCTTTTTTTTTTTTTTTTTTGGTCACAGTGCTTTGCTAGGTAACAGCTGTTTATTTCACAGCAGGAAAACATCCAGTTACAACTTTTATGCTGGAAACACTGTATATTAACAAGCAATTTATTAATCACGGGGATGAAGCCCTAGTGGAAGCTGAATTCTGCAAACATGTTCTCCTGAGAGCCATTTAAGCTGAAAGAATACATAAATTGCCCCTGCCCCATGTTTGTCAGGTTCCTCATCCTGCAGAAGTTTGTGTGTATGTCTTTCCTCACTGTGGCTGTAAAATCTAACAGAATATTCCAATCTGCAGGCTTGGGCTCTTGGTAAGTGAATGCTGGGCACACCTTTGGCATCCTGTTATCCCTTGACAACTGTCGAGATGCAGGTGGGGTTTGGGTGGTTGTTTCCTCTCCTTTCCTGTTTTTTCTCTCTCTCTCTAGATGACTCCTTGAGCATGCCCAGTGTGGTAAGTGAACAGGAAACATACCTTATGGGTGCCATTGGGAGGAGGAGGTTCTCCAGCCATCTCTCCAGCATGTCTGCACCTCAGGCTGAGGTGGGCATGTTACCCAGCCAGAGGTAAAAACATGGGCTTTTCACCCTTCCCATATAACAAGAGCAGAAATGGCCCAGGTACATCAGAGAGGTGGAATTGGTGCCAGCATAGTGATGTTAAATGAATTAATCCTGGACTGGTGTTGCACCAAGGGTGCAGGGTTGGAAACAATGATTTTCCAGGGTGATCTGTGTTGCGCAGGGTCCGTAAGAAGAAGCTGTCATCCACAGCAACCTTCCTCTTAAACAGCTTCAGAAAGACTCTCTGCCATTATTTTTCTCTGCTTCCACTGAACAGCAAAAGGAAATGTGGTTTTGGGGTATTCAGTGAACCAGGGGACCTTACCCAGTTTGTGCAGGGGAGTGGGGAGGAATCTTGAGAAGCTGGGAATGAGGGGCAGAGGCAGTCTGATGTACTTTATTTTCTTCCATGTGCTCTTTGTCCTTCCTAGAACAGTAACTAGCTCATCACAGAAACTAAATGCTGTCTTCAAAGATGGGATTTAATACTGTTTTAAACCTGAAATACTTGTTGAAACAAATAGCTTTGAATGCCTTATTCCTGGTTGACATGGAATGGTGAGAAAGAGCCTGTTGGGAAATGTACATCTTTAGAAGATGTGAAGTTTTGCATTTAAATGTGATTTTTTTTTTTCTAAATAAGCAATATTTATTGTTTCATTTATCTGTGACATAGTTATCCAAGGATATCTGACAATGGACATATTAATTTATTTTATTTCCTTTGAACCTTTAAAGAATATATTCCACGTTATGTCTTGACCACCCCTGGAAAATCAAATAACATTGTTCCTTCCCCATTCTTGCTTGGAATTAAAGAAATAACCTTGATAGATGAAGGATAATTAACAGCTGTGGTGCCTACCAGCAGAGATAGGAGAAGTGATTTACAAGGGAGAAGTTACACAGATTTTATCCAGGAGTTTTCACAAAAGGACTTACGGGAACTCATTTGACTCTTGAGCTCAGTTGATTCAGTCCCTTTGTTTCTTGAAAAATTAATATGCAAGACTGCATTTTCCTCAATCTTTCACTACCATCTTCAATACATAAACTTCATAAGAGTCACAGCTGACTGACAGCAATGTTTGCTTTGTGCTATCCCAAATCATGGTGATGCTGAGAAAAAAAAAAAGACTTTACTTAACACAGAGCTTCACTCTCTACTTTTTAAGTGTATGGTGTAGCAGGAGAATGAATCACTTTTCATCTGGCTAGGGGAAGGACCAGCTCAGCAAGCATAATCATAGTCCTTGACATCATGCCCTTTGAGTTATGGATGGTCTCTGGGCTTTCAGGCTGCCTCACAAATGTAAGCTAATTAATGCTAAGTAATATTATTACTGCTTTCTTGCTGGTAACCCAGCAGACTACTTTCTGTCTTTCTTTCTTTCATGGTTTTCCTACGGCCTGAGCAGGCTGCTCCTGCCTGATGGCTGCATTGCAGAAAAGCATTGGCATTGTGTCCCTTTGCCAAGACCCTTGCCAGCTGTTTATTTACAGTTTCATTGCACTATGAGACCTTGTTTTCCAGATGTTTGTCCTTAGAGCTGCACTGGGAGGAGAGTGGTCTATAGCTCACAGGAGATAGAGCAGCCCTCCCTCAAGGAAGAAGTGGCTCATGGGGAAGGAAAAAAAGCTTTCTATGAAGCTGAAAGTAAATAGAACTGAAATAAATCAAAATGCTGCAGGAAAATAGCTTGGAAAACAGTTCCCTGCCTTATTTCCTTTAGAAACGCATTCTGTTGAACTTGTCAGCTCCCTAGATCTCAGCAGAGTTGTAGAAGGCTTCGTGCAGTGTAAACTCTCTCTAAAGACTGCTCCTGTTATCAGATGTTCTTCCAGCTCCTCTGAGTCATGTATGTGCCGTTGAGCGTGTGAGACCGATTAATGTTACCGTCCTTTTTGCACTTTTTTATTCCGTTGATATTTTTTTTTTTCCCTTGAAAACAGAGACAAGCGCATGCTTTTTTGCATTTTCTTTCCCTAAATTCTTAATCTCCCTGCCCCTCCTGCAGTGAACCTAATGTCCTCGATGACTCCCCGAGCCTGGCCACTGAGGGCAGCCTCTCTAGGTACAGTGTGAACACTACCTGTCTGTCAGTGTGTGTGCTGGGAAACGAGCTGTTTCCAACCTTCTGTCTCTTCCCCTCACCTTTTGTCACTCTCTCCATCTCTGTCTCTTGTGCCTCATCAATATTCAGGCCTGCAAGTCAAAGGTGTAGCAACCCACCTTCAGTTTTCAGCTTTGATTGCCAATAACTTTGGGAAGGCTGAGGAGAAGGGGAAGGAAAAAGCTGTAGTGGATGAAGCAGCAGGCTGGCTTTGGGGTTTTCCCCTTGTTTTAACAATTGCTTGAAAGGCATGAGAAGGATGATCCATGAGGCATTAGCTGTATCCTGTTATAAGCATTAGTCTGAAGGCTTATGTAAAATAGAGACATCTGTTTTTTCATTCATCTCACAATGCTGTCACCACAAAAGACTTAATATCAATCTGAGTTTTTTACCATTCGCTGATAAAACTAATTATGGTAAGTCCTGTGGAATGTAGTATTTTGTGGGTGCTTTACAGTAATTCTCATTAATTTTGCAAAGCATTTTCAATTCTCAAATGACACCTTAGAAATCTTGCAGGTGGACGCTGTAAATACATATCTAAAATGGCTCTTAGTGCTGGAGTTCAGGTCTAGCTGTTCCTCATTGCCCATAGACAGGGGAACAAACACAAACAAGGGTCAGGAGTGGGCTTAGAAGGGAAGGCTGCACCTTTAACACCCAGATCCCTCACGTTTATCATTCTCCCTGCCCTGCTGCTGTGCTCCCACCTCTCAACCCATCCTCTTGAGGCTGGCCAGCTGTTATTAGTCCCAAGAGCATCTCTGTTTCCTCCCAGGAGAACACGGCCCTGTACATTGGCAACATGGAGAGTAACTTGCTGTCTCATTCCTGCACCAGTGGAAGCTGTGGATATGTTGAGAGGGGTTTGTGTGAATGGTTTCTGTCCCATTAGCTTGGGTTTTGATGTTGGTAGTGGCTTTTTGGGATGGGGACAGGCTGCTTCTGTTTGTTTGTTCACTCTCCTCAGCTGACAAAAGGAGAGTTTATCATCAGTGCTGTCACTGAGCTCATTCCATGCAACATGGTGTCCCTTGTGTGTGTGAGCCCAGCTCTGGCAGACCACTCTGTGATGGGTTAGGAAAAGACATCAGCTTCTTGGCAGAGGCAGGAGTACTGTTATCTGTTGGTTTTGGGTTTTTTTTTGACAAAGTAAGATGGACTGCATGGTCATCTGAGCTAAAAATTTGAAGAGAAATCATTCAATCAAAGATCTTCTGAGTTGTCCCCTTGGCAGCACTAAAAACTCACTACAGCTGAGGAAGAGGATAAAAGGGAAGGTCTGTATATGAGCTAAGGCCATAATGACCTGGTACTTGGTTACATCAGTGTTGGTTATGAAATGCTTTGATTTTGTTAAGTAGGAGGTAGCCACTCCTAATTACAGTGGTGAGGCTGAGCACTCTGAGACACCTAAGTCAATAAATGTGTTCAAACAGTAATTTATTTGGAACCCTGAAATGTAATCAGCTGCACAATGGGTTCTCATTAATTCCTGTCACAAAAATTTTCTCTAGGGACCAGGACACTATCCACCCTGCTCTATGATAGAGAGATCTCCTAAAGCAAATGGGTGAGCAGATGCACTTGGAGTCAGTTCTGCTGGAGTTTATTATTCTTTTCAAGGAGCAGGCACTAATGTCTTAAGGATGGGCACGGGGGCTGCAAAGCCTTAAGAAGGAATAAAGACACTGCAAATATGTCTAAAAAGATTAGGTTAGATGTCTGTGAGGAGGAAAAGATGTTTCAACTGCATTGTTAAATGTGAAAATTGAATTCCTTCTCTAAAGGACAGCAGTAATAAAGCAGATGTTGCAGAAGCTTATTGTGCTGTGGGGATTATAGGGCAGAGTTAATTTGTTTTTACATTCAAGAACATTAGTTCTGAATAAAGCAGGCTTGAGGTTTTCTTATGTAACTTTGATTTTGGCTGGCGCACAACGATAACTTTTTAGGATCACCTTCTAAATTCAGGAGCTGGTGTTTAGTTATAACTGAGATAAAGAAATAAACAATATTTACTAGGGACTAGACCCTTATGGAAGGTAGGAGTCTTAAATAAATCAAACAAATTGTGACAAATACAAAAAAGAATAAATTCTGTTTCCCTTTTTTTCTGTAGCAATCAGACACAGACTTGAAGAAAAGCAAGGAAGGCAGGAAGGGGAGAGCACTGAAGTGGTCAGACAGCTTGGGGTACAGGGCTGAGGAGCATTGTGATCTGTTGTGGTTATAATCTGAGAGGACAGGGTATTTTCCCAAATCAGAAGGGAAGAAGGTGAAGCCACTGTAATGGAAATCTGTTGCACCAACACATTTCCCTGTGATGTTTGTGCCTATCCTAGCTTAATGGCTCCTAACAGGAAAAAATCAGATTGACTCCACATTACCAGGGCAATTGCAGCAGCAGATTTAACACTAACTGGGCTGGGATATGTCTGGAAATACAATATATTTAACCCATTCTCCACTGCCTTTGTCCACCAACGCTCTCATTCATATGTCTAGGGACACAAAATGTGTACACTCCACCATGATGGTATGGCAAGCATGTACATATCTTTTATGGACATTGAAACTCTTTGCTTCCTTTGGGGTTTTGTTGTGTTTTTTTTTTTTTTTTTTTTTTTTTTTTTTTTTTTTTTTTTTTTTTTTTTTTTTTTTGGGTTTTTTTGGGTNTTTTTTTTTTTTTTTGTTGGTTGGTTGGTTTTTTGTTTGGTTGGTTTTGTGTGGGTTTGGTTTTGTTTTTTTTTGGGGGGGGGTTGTGGGTTGGGTTTTTTTTTGGTTTTGGTTTTTTTTTGGTTTTTGGTTTGGTTTAGTTTGGTTTGGTTTGGTTTGGTTTTTTTGGTTTTTTTGGTTTTTTTTGGGGGGGGTTGTTTTTTGGTTTTTTTGGCTGCATGGTTTTCTTTTCCTGTAATTCCTGAGCATCACTTCTTTTACTTGCCAACCTGAGCAAGTTTGTATTGCCCTCCCCTGTGTGACTGCACTGTCATTCATTGTAGCACTGGCAGCATGCATCCATAAACTTTGTTTGATCTTTGGCTCACCTCTGCCCTACATAATGGGAGTAACATGACTGTGCAAATAAACCCCTGACAGAGATACTCAGAGAGTGACAGAGCATCTTTGCGTGGGGCAGGAAAAAGATCTTGTTTCTTATTCCCAAATAAATCTGGTTTACATCCTTTAGAAAAACTGTTCTTATAGATCACGTTGCCACGATGGGAGGAAATATACTGTCAGCTGAAAAGGCACTTGATTTGGTGTTCCTTGGTTGGGTCCCACGGGCTGTCAGAAAAACAGTATATTCCTGGTCAGGTCTGGGAAACAAGGAGAGACAGAAAAGGAGGGAGGGCAGGCTGCACAGAGCCAACCCTCTGCCTCCTGCCATGCTCGTTTTCATGGAAACAAGATCATTAGTTCTGTTCTTTCATGTGAAAAGAAACCCTAACAAACTCTCATGAAGAGAAAGCTTTTATCTGTAAATTCAGTCACTTGTCTGAAATTTGTGGTCTTTATCATTCTCTCTCTTGCTCTCCTTCTTCAAAATGTGGGGATAGAGAGCAAAAAGACAGCCACAGCAGGACTGTGTTGTGCACAGGCAGCTCTGCAAAACCCAGCTGCTCTGAGGTCCACCGTTTCCCTGCAGTAGGTATCTGAAATTTTAGCTTGTAAGATCATCCCAGATTATAACAATTTGTGTAATGATTCAGTACGGGAAGTAAACATCCACCAGCTCACTTAACTCATTTCACCTATGTTATAAGCCAGGCTGAAAATCCCAGACTCTAGCAGGAAGACACAAAGTCCAGGGTGTTTTTGCTTGCCTGTTGTTTGTCTTGAGTGCATGGGAATAGTTTCTATCTTGTGTATAGCCTCTGTGCCCTCACGCAGTCCGTGTTATCTAATGATACCCATCATCTAATGACCTTTTCAAGTGTTTTTGTATCATATGTGAAGTGAGTTTGTTTCAGCACTGAAAACAGTTTTGTACTGGATATAATTGTAGTCTTTCTGCTACAGACATGTCTCCTTACTCACAGAACTAAGAGTTACCTTTCCTTCATCAGAGTAAGAGTATTCTCAAAGCTAGTCCAGTAGACATTTTTGTCAATAACTTCTCCAGCTAATTCCTACTTCACTCACATAGTGGTAACTGTAAAAAATTCAGAAGAATAAGATTTTGTAATCCTACAAAAAGAAGATGAAGGAAATTCACCAAGCAATTTCAGGTAGTCTGGATCACAAATATAAAAACGAATTTAAGTCTCTTTGCTTTAATAAGGAATAATGTGATGCTTTTTGACTTACCAGTCATATGTGCTACAGTCACTGTCTGAGTCAAGAACATATTCCTACTAACAGGAGGTAACTCTAAGGGCTCTGCCTATCCCATGGCAGATGTTTGTGTGGTGTTTAGGGTGCTTGGTATGTAAAGCATGACACTATCCTATGGAAAAGCTGGGATATATGTTCCAGGGACTAATGATTTCATTTGGAAGACCTGTCTAAGGAAGAAAAGGACTCAAATATATCTTGTTTTCTTTGTCTTTGAGCTTGCTGAAGCTTTTCCTCTTTTTCCAAGGCAGTGCAGCTGTGGTGAGATTGCTGAGGGCATGCCCAGGATCATTAGGCTCTAGTTTGTCAATAAAAAGGTAAACAGCTTCAGGGTCCCAAGATGCCTCTCTCTTTGGAAGTTGCCCACTGTCTTCCCTGTAGAAGTGATAGAATCACATGGATATGGTTCAGTGCAAAGTCTGGCTTTAGTTTAAATGAAAGGGAGGAAGGATTAAGGCTTTCAGATCACATAACTAGACTTTTCCCCTGTCTGAAAGACAGATGTCTGCCAAGGGAGGCGGGAACCTCCCTTGGAATGAAGAATATGATCCACTTCTCTCTGAACTATTATAACTTTGAAATTAGGGGGCTTTCAGGCAAAGATACGAGAAAAGGAATACCATTTCTTTACTAATCCATACATACATCCCTGGCAAGGCAAACCAGCAGAGCAGGAGCCCTCAGCCCTCTCTGGGCTCTCAGCCCCTTTCCCCTTGGGTGCAGTTCCGCTCACGGCCACCGGGGGCGCTGCTGGCCCCGGGCCGGGCGGGTGCGGTGATGCCCCCCCCCCGCCTGCAGGGGGCGCTGTGCCGCGGGCCCTGAGGGGAGGGAGGCGCTGATGGCGGCCGGGCTGGGGCGGGCGCAGGGGCTGCAGCGGGAACCTCTGTCGCCTCTTCACGTGGTGATGGTGGCAGAGCAGTGGAAGAGATGGAAAAGGGGCTTCCTTTACAAACCTGCAGCGGCAGCTGGTCCTGGAGCCCCTCTGGATGGGGAAATGAGCTGGAGTGGGAACCTCAGAGCAGTGGCTGGAAGGGCAGGGCGGGCTCCCTCAGGGTAGCAAACAAGAGGCAGCAGAAACTCCACAGTTGTAGCTGGAACCACAGGGCAGGGCAGGGGGTGTGGGTTAGGGTGCAGCAAAAAAAGCCCAAGGCAGTGGCAGAAAGCAGCGGCAGCCGGGCTCCTCCACAGCAGCTGCCACAGGCAGCCGGGGAGACGCACCCTCCTGGAAGGGGGAGGGCGTCGGGGTCCCATTCTTCCCCCCCGAGGCACCCAAACAGATGGCAAGGGGCCTTTCCAGGGAGGCAAGGTGCCGGGGAGGTCCCAGTTCAATGGCTGCTCTCATGAGCAGACGCTCAGACAGGGTAGGAGAACGCAGGGCAGGGCTGGGCTCTGGTGGCAGCAGTGAATTCCCTCCCCAAGAAGCAGCTTGACAATCCTCCTCCAAAGCGGGGAGAGCTAGAGAGCTAGGAGCTGCACCAGCCCCTTTTCCCCCAGCCCATTTCTTGTGGTATCTCTGCACCTCCAAGGGAAACCCTCCCAGTTAAGAGTGGCCAGCTGCACCCTTCCCATGGAAACTTCTCTGGTCTGTCCTAAGTATCAGTTGTTACAGTTTCTTAGTGACAGATGGGACAAAATTCCATGAGAGAAAGAAACAAAAGGAAAAATCCTAAACCCCAAAAGCCCCAAAGCAGAGCAGGAAACCCTCCATGTTCTGTTCTGCCACACCTTCTAAGGACAATTGGTAACTTCTACCAAAGTGAACAATGAGCTGCTCAGAAGACTGAAGCTTTTTAAGCCTCTCCAAAGCCATCCTCCGTGTCTTGTCTGAACATGTCCCTGGGTTTGTCTTCTTCCTTCACTCCTGCATGGTCAGGTGATTAGCTTTCATTCTCCTGGTGGTGCTGACAAACTCCAGGGAGATCCAAGGGAAGTATCCAGAGAAAAGAATGTTGTTTCCCTTTAGATTAATGCAAGCCAAAGACAAAATGGATTGCCATACTGAATCATCAACAGTGTGTAAACCAGCTGTAGCTGGAAGTTGCTTAAATAGCACATGTCGCTCCATGGATTCCAGTCTGGCTTAAAAAAAGCAGCTGCCTGAGTTAAAAGAAGTCTCTCTTAACTGTTGGTGACTACTGTAGTCGTAAGTCTCTCAACTGGGGCGTTTTGTGACTGCTAAATGTCCAGTGTTTGGAGGAATACAGCGTTTTGATAAAAATGAGGGGAGGGTGGTACTCTTATATTCAGTAGGTTGAATGGTCAGTTGAATGGTAGTATGAGATGGTACATAGCTGAGTATGTTTTATTGCTAAAGTTGCTTCTACTGCAGGTTTTCAGATATTTTGTGCCAATATATTAAAAATCAAAAAGCTGTGTTTATCTCTCTCTCTCTCTCTGATTTTTGTTCACTTGTCTCTTCTGTTTGTTAGTCACAAAAAGACTTGAGGCTGCAAGTGTTGAGTGTGGGGCCTTGTTCACATAACTCATGCATCCATTATGTGAATGGATCCTTTGTCACTTTGCGTTTGTTTTTTGTTTGTTGACTTAAATTGAAATTAAGACCAGATGACAAAATTGTGATGAGGCCACGGAGTCTTATTTAGGAAGAAAACAAGTAGCTTTCACAACATTGTCCTTGAAAAAAGGAAAAGCAAACAAGAAGGCTTTTGAGCTAGGAAGCTGATGTTTGCCACTGATGTGGCAAAGGATGCAGAGAAGTGAGTGCTGCTCAGTGGGATGCATCAATCAATGACTGAAAACTGAAATCTGCAGTTATTTATATTTGGATGCTACCTGTGCGTGGCCAAGTCCTGAATGCCATGACTCCACCTCCCACCCTTTCCTAAGCCCCAGAAGCCACAACCCAGTAGACATGTCCCCTCCCATCCTTCAAAGACAGTGCTGCTCTTTGAAGTGACTGTGCCATTAGTGGTTGGTCGATCTCTCGTTTATTTATTTACTTTAGTCCCAATTGCCAGGACACCTTCTAGTTATGCAGCGTGTGCTTCTGTGCTCGGCCTAATGCTGTCAACATCTAACAGGGTGGCAAGCGTGCAGAGCGAGCCGGGACAGCAGAACCTCCTGCTGCAGCAGCCCCTGGGCCGGAAGAGAGGCCTGCGGCAGGTGAGGACACAGCAGGAAACAAACCTTCTCTCCCGCTGTGTGATTTGGTTTGGCTGTTCTTGGATGTGGCTCTTTGGACACGATGTGTGGATGTGATGTGTCCCTTCTACCTCATTTTTGCTATACTGGTGCAGTCCCTTGACTTAGCAGGAACCATAGCACAAATCGTAGGTGTGAAGCCAGGCAAATCCCTAAGAGAGGAGGTGCCCTTTGTTTTAAATTCCTCAGTCTTGTCCTCTGCAGGCTTTTTTCTTACTACTGTTATTAAATGATGGCACTGCATTACATTCAGTGTTGAAACTGAAAAGGCACAAAGCCCAGAAGTTCATATGGAGGAAAGTGTGTGAGCCATGGAAACCTTAAAACACACATCTGCTGAAAGCAGAGTGAGTGGACACCTAGAGGTACAGACAGTGACGATCTGTTCTCCTTTCAGAGAAGCAGCTGTGCAAATGTGAACGTGCATCAGCCTAACTGTCTCTTCCAATGTTTAGCTGCGACGGCCGCTGCTGTCACGTCAGAAAACTCAGACGGAGCCGCGGAGCCGCCACGGAGCTCGACTTTCAACCACGCGCCGGAGCATCCAGCCAAAGCCCAAACCCTGCGGTAGGGCAGTGCTGCGCTTCCAGAACCAGCACTCGAGTACAAAATGCTGGGGGTTTAGCTTAAAGGAACAGCAGGTGGTTAGTAGCTTATATTAAAGTGAAGTCCAGCAGCTTCGTACTTTTTCCTAGTACATGGATATCCTATCAGAAATCCACCCCCTCAAAACGCTTTGATGGTTTCTCCAGAGGTTTCCAAGGTCAAACAGGACATGGACAATGAATTATCTAGTTTCCAAGAGTTATGGAGAATTTAGGGGATGGGCTTCCTCTAGTCAGGATGCCTTATCCAAGATTTCCAGATGTGCAAGTTTGGAAGATGCTATTGAGAGTAGTAGAAAGAAGGAAATGTCCCATCATAAGCTTAGCAGTACGGAGCTTTAAGGACTGCATATGGAAATGAATGTAGGACTGTTGCAGTCTGTGCTGTATGTTTCCAGGAGTCAGCACTGCCAAGCTGAGCAGGTGGCTGTATTCTGGACCATCTGGAGTGAGCAGTGAGCTTTGGAGAAAACACCTGGGAGAGCAAAGGTTACTAGGGAACTTCCTGGGTGTCTAGGTGCTCAGCAGGAGTGTGCTGGGGCAACGCAACTGCTGGACATGTTGAAACATAAAAGCTAACCAAAAATAATTAAGAGCAGGAATAGGAATATCAGTTTTACTGTTAAGTCTTTAGTCTAGCTGTCTTTACTCTCTGCTCTTCTGTTACTCCTGGCTAGTGGACTTAGTCTGCAGGAATGAGCTATCTGTTGCACTTTCTTTTCTTAGATTTTTCCACAGAACCTTGAGCAATTCTCCTATCTTTTTGCATGCCAGTTTTTCTTTTTTATTTGGGGGCAGCAATGCCTGACTCACATGGGAATTCAACTCTGTATTCTTCTGGAATGGAAAATGTTACGGGCGGTATTTTTCTCACCAAGCCATGACAAGGATGGGTGTGCTGGCTAGACTTCAGGAGATCCCAGAGTCTTGCTGTGGCTGTAAATGGAAGCCCAGGGTAAAAGACTTGCAGATGAGATGCCGATTAGACAGCTTATATAAAGACGGAATGAACCACAAATCCTGTCTTAGCTGTAAAACCTCCAGGGCCTCTCTCTCCTCTTTTCTTGTGTATTTCTCCCCAAATGTTAACCCTCGGCTCTCCGGGCTTTGTACCCTTCAGCGGAGCAGAAGCGGTCGGTGACGTTCACTGAAGCCCAGCCTGAGGCACCCCCGGGCTGCGCCGCGGAGCCGGCCCAGCAGCTGGGCTGCAGCCGCAGCAGCCCCCAGGCCGCCAGCCAGCAGGAGCCCCTCAGCAAACCCGTGCTGACTTCCTCACCTGCCATCGTTGTAGCTGATCTTCACAGCCAGGTAATGGCACTGCTGGGTGTGCAGCCTGCGTGCCTCCACTGCTCCATCCTTCCAACGGGGAAGCGCCGCACGCGTTACACCGCTGTGAGGGAAGCTGGCAGGAAGGACAGCAAACTCACCCGTGTGTCTGTTCTTTAGGCTGTTTGCTGTCAAGCCCCCTGCTTCTGTAAAGCCATTCCCTTCCAGGCCTATGCAACAATTCTTAATTTGAAAATATATTTTTTGCATCTTCCCTTTCCGTCTTTCCATCACGTACAGTGTCCTTCTGGACCTAATCACCACGGCAAGCTGTCCTCAACAGGTTTTCACAGCTTGCTCCCTGAGAGGTGCCTCCTTAAGGAAAGAACCTATCAAAGCCTCAGGACTGTTTAAGCATCACATTGCAAAAGAAATTGCTTGTCCAACATTTTTCTGTGTTGGACCCCACTGAGGATGGTGCAGGGACAATCCCAGTCATCCCTTCAACACATCAGTGACATTGAGATCACTTTTGTTCGCCCAGATAGCCAGTGTCTTTTGAGGGTGTGTCCTTTGCCATGAACAAATTAATG
This sequence comes from Rhadina sibilatrix, assembly GCA_013400275.1. Taxonomy (NCBI): domain Eukaryota; kingdom Metazoa; phylum Chordata; class Aves; order Passeriformes; family Phylloscopidae; genus Rhadina; species Rhadina sibilatrix. The sequence goes on from VWYO01001192.1 coordinate 426,971, forward strand.
ATCTCTCTCTTCAGAATCATAGAATGAATCACAGAAGGGTTTGGACTCATTCTACCCCCTGCCATGAGCAAGGACACCTTCCACTGTCCCAGGCTGCTCCAAGCCCCATCCAGCCTGGCCTTGAACACTTCCAGGGATGATGCAGCCACAGCTTCTCTGGGAAACCTTTTCCAGTGCCTCACTATCCCCAGTCTAAAGATTTTTTTCCTAATACCTAGTGTAAACCTGCTCTCAGTTTGAAGCCATACACTAAAAAAGATGAAATGAGGAAGCATTAATGACTCAAATCAGATAACCTTTCTGATCATTGAGGTAAATTTGATTCACCGGCAAAAATATATTGTTAGGTAAAATTTTGAGGGATTTATAATCTGCAAGTGGCTGGTTCTTTATGGTAAAATGTATATCAGAATGAGAAAATACTTTATAGACCTTCCTTCCCTTTTCCCCCCACCCCTCCCTCCTGCTTTCTGTGAGCCTGACCACCAGCTCTCCTCACCTGCAGAGCGAGGCACTCTCTGCTGAGGAGGAGAAGGGAAAAGAGGAGGGCTTGGAGTCCCGGCCAACAACAGCCCAGAGCACACCACCCACGCAGCTCTCTGACACCGAGGACTACGCTGGCCTGGAGACCACCAGCCTGCTGCAGCACGGGGACACCGTCCTGCACATCAGCGAGGACAATGGCATGGAGAACCCCCTGCTGGCGACTCACTTCAGCTTCGCGCACGTGGAGCTTGGGGAGACGGATGTTGATCTGGATGAGTCTCATGTTTAACTCTTGGGGAAAGTACAGCAGTGGGAGGAGGAAGGAAATGTGTACCTTTCCTCGGAGTTCCCTGCTAAATAGTAACTAATTAAAACAAGAGCACTTTATTACCCCAAAGCAGGAAATAGCTATCAGCCGGTTGCTATAGACTGGCAAGTTTCTGTTTGTGAGATCTCTTTTCAGTTCAGGGCAGGACCACAGGAACCAAGAATTTGTACAGAATTCTCAGGATAAGGGTGTGTAGGCAAACGTGGTCCATAGAGCCCTGATCTGGCAGCCATGTACTGTGATCAGCAGCCTTACTGGGTAATGGGCTGTTGGACTGTGTGAGACAGAGAAGTCTCTTCTGAGACTGTGCCCAAGATTTATTTTTGTAGTGTTTTTGAGAGGAGGGCTATACAGCAGCTGCATCCAAGGCTTTTACACCTTGAAAACAGTGAAAACACTGACAGAAACCACCAACCTAAAGCTTGATTTTCTCAAGCCTGGGACCATTGTTTCTGACGTGCAGAGCAACGATAAGCACCATAAAGCAATTAGACTTTTTTTTTTTTTTGGCACTGCAGACTTTAGCTGAGTTTATTTGTGTCTGTTAGTTCCATTCCGCTCTGTAAAATATTGCCCTTGTGCTACAAAAATGTTTGCTCTGTAAAACTAAATACAGTACATACCATAAGCATGTGCTCTGCACAGACACAGATGGGCAGGGGCTGAGTGGTCTGCAGGTGGTATAAATAGCCCACACTCTCCTGCTTTAATGTACTGAGCTATTCCTCTCCACAGTTTAAAAAAAAAACTCCCAAGAAACTGCATCTGGAATGCGTGGACCTTCTGGTCCCAAGCAACTGCTCCCCTGATGCTGTTGGATGTATGTAGAGGGATTTAAAGTAAATATTTATATATGGTATTTTCATGTTACTATATATAAAAATATATATGTACATTGTAAACAAAAGATGGATATTGCAGGGCAGAAGCCTGATGAAAGAATCTATTTTTGGCATGCTGAGATTGTATTTTAAAAGGTTCCATTTTATGTATGTAACGTTCATGGCTGCAAGTATTAGATGAATGTGTGTAACATTTATAGAAGGTGGAGATCCCTGGGGGGAGATCAGCTGAAGTCACAGCTGAGTTAAGGGGTTTTGCTGCAGCATCATGGAATTACCACTGAAATGTGAATTTAGCCATTAGCTGCTGACAGGCAAACTGCGAAATAGCTGTGAAACAAACCATGAAATCATCAGCAGTGCCCAAAGATACCCTTGGGAATCATACACTGCCTTTTTTTTGGCTCATGTTAGACTAACTGGAGTTTATAATCATGTCATTATTATGCAGAGGAAAACGTTTTGGATCATCCTGAGAGTATCTAAAATGTGCTGATTACCACTTTGGCTCCTGAGGACTTGCAGTTTGGACACACACATCCTAAACCAGCCTTACTAAGGAGGGAAACGCCATCCCTCTAGCCATCTCCAAAGAAAGGACTTGCAGCTCTCCTCACAGGCTCTGGAATGGCTGGTGAAGTACTACCCTACCCTACAGACAGCTGCCTTGCTGCTGTAGTGCAGGTTTTCCTGGGGCTAAGGCAATTAACCACACACCCAACAACAGGTTCCAGCCTGCGATGAAGCCCACGGAGCCTTAGGCTGTGCTGCCCGGCATTGCCAAATGCTCACATTTGGCAGGAGCCGTGCACACCAGTCTGGGCAGGGAACTCACTCACGCTAAACCTCTGAAGAGAGCAAAAGCCATTTTTCTCCCAGGTGCTGAGCGTGCTCTGCTCCCACTCCGCTGGGGAGAGAAGGAGAATCTCAGCACGTCTTGGGAACAGCAGGGCTGAAAAAGCGACCATTTTTATAATGCACCACCTGCACCCCCACGTATACGGGGCTGTGTAATGCACAGGTGGGGCTCTAATGCAGCTCCAGAGGGTACCTGCTCTTGTAAGAGAGGTGACAGTGTCCCGATGGGTGTCCTGGATAACAGACTCTTTCCTCTGCTGCTCCAGACATGCTGTACTGCTTCTTAACTCCTTAGTGCACTCGAGCCAGTGCCAGCTACCTGTAGGATGCTGCTTTAGATTAGCTCCTAGCTCAGAGGTCACTCCACGAATTGCCGAAGTCCAGACGTTAAGTTTTATTATTAACACTGACGCACAAATGAGAAAAAACTCACAGCTTCGCTTTCCAGTCCCGAGGCAGGCTTGGTCACTGGCAGTCTGAGGGGAGGAAAGCTTCAGACATGAGCTGAGTCAATGGCTGGGACACAACACATACAGAATTCATGGTGCACTTTATAGAGTGACCTTTTCTGCAGAAAATGAGGAAGCATCTTCCTTAATGAAAAGTAGAGGCCTTCCCACAGTACTCTACTCTAGAGATGACAAAGTAACTGTGATTTACTTCATTTAATTCCGTGTATATAACTTTCAAGTTTCCACTGTCACAGGTGATCCACAGTAGTAAGCCATAGCAAGGACTAAAATGCCTCTTTTTAATGTCTACCCTACTAGAAATCAATGCAACTGACAAAGGCCGTAATGTGTAATTTAGTTTTATGCAGGTGGCTGGGCAGCTGGCTTTGGTTTTGTGGGATGATTGCTGAGAGAGGGCACAGACAGGCCAGCCCGTCAGCCTGACTTGCCATGCCTTGTTCTGTCATACCCGTTGCATTTACTGCTGTCCTGGTGAGTGGCATACCAAGTACTTTAGCTGGTTTGTGCTTTCCTCCAGTATCTCTGTACCAGAACCGGTGTTATTTCTGCTGTGAAGACATACGATGCTGCTTTACATAGTGTTAGACGCCTTAAGTGCATGTCGTGTTCAGCAATGTCCGGCTGTGCCTGTCTCGTCCACGTGTCGGCCGGTCCCGTTGCCTCAGCATTTTATGCAAACGTTGTCCCGAGGATTAAATGCAAAGGAACGACGGCAAAGGACAGAGTTCTGTGTTTGAGCTTCTTGCGTAACACGGTCGGTCTCTGGCGCTCAGCGGGTTTCGATGCGCGGTTTTGTTCCGGGATACCGACAGCGCGTGTTAATGTTTACCCGTCTGCTCCCGGGCCCGGCGGGGGTGCCGCGGTGCCGGGCTGTGGCACTGGCTCTGCCCGGCGTGGGGCCGGAGCTGTGCTCTGGGGGGGACAAAATACGCTTCGCTGGGAACTGTAAATCCCCTACACAAGGGTTACTGTTACTGTTCCCGCCGCTCCGGGCCCGAGGGTGCGGCCGGGCCGGCGCCGCTTGTGCCGCGTCAGCGCGGCCGTGAGGGCGGAGCAGCGGCCCCAAGATGGCGGGGGCACCGCCCCGGCCCTCCCACCGCCCGGCGGGCCCTTCCTCCTTCCCGGCGGGAGCCGCGGCCGCAGCGATGGCGTCGGGGTGTCGGATCGGTCCCTCCATCCTCAACAGCGACCTGGCGGCGCTGGGCGCCGAGTGCAGCCGCATGCTGGACTGCGGGGCCGACTACCTGCACCTGGATGTAATGGACGGGTAACGCCGGGGACGGGCGGGAGCGGCCGGGCCGGCGGCGCGGGGGGCGGGCGGAACGGCCCGCCCGTCCCGGCCGGCACGGGGTAACCTGTGGGCGGGCGCCTCTCTCTCTTCGGCCCCAAGACACTTCGTCCCGAACATCACCTTCGGCCACCCCGTCGTGGAGAGCCTGCGCAAGCGGCTGGGCCAGGAGCCCTTCTTCGGTAAGGGCCGGGGGCCGCGGGGCGCTGCCCCTCCGGCAGCGGGACTCGGCCCCGCTGCCCGCTCGCTGTCCTCTTCCAGACATGCACATGATGGTGGCCGCGCCAGAGCAGTGGGTGAAGCCCATGGCAGTGGCTGGTGCAAACCAGTACACCTTCCATCTAGAAGCGACGGACAATCCCGGGGCACTGATAAAGGACATTCGGGAGAATGGGATGAAGGTGAGGGCGGTGCACACTGCGCTCTGCTCGGCTAACAGCTGCCGTGCTGGCAGGTTCTCTGTGGTGACCGGTGGTGTGACCCGAGGGAACGACCTGCGGCTGTATCACGGGAGGTTTGGGCTGCATATCAGAAAAAGGTTCTTCCCCCAGAGGGTGGTGGGCACTGGACAGCCTCCCCAGGGAATGGTCCCAGCCCCAAGGCTGCCAGAGCTCCAGGAGCGTTTTGAGACTGCCCTCAGGCACAGGGTAGGGTTGGTGGGGTGTCCGTGCGGGGCCAGGAGTTGGCCTTGATGAGCCTTGTAGGTCCCTTCCAACTCAAGATGTTTTGATTCCGTGATTTTATGAAAAACTCATTGTTGCCACTTCAGGTGGTTTAGGATTGGCGCATGCAGCCCTAACACACTGTGCATGAAGTCAGTCTTCAATTTCAGTGAAGAAAATCCGGAATTTTTAAATAAAGAAGCCTGTTCTTCCTGCCATTACACACTCACATAATTACTTTCCTGGGAATCTGTACTGAGCGCAGGCCAGTCTTACCCTGAGGTGCACTGATCTAAGGTGTGCTTGGATTTGGCTTCCCTTCCTGCAGGTTGGCTTGGCCATCAAGCCTGGCACTACAGTTGAACACTTGGCCCCTTGGGCCAATCAGATAGACATGGCTTTGGTGATGACGGTAGAACCTGGGTTTGGAGGACAGAAGTTTATGGAAGATATGATGCCCAAGGTAAACTGCGTTTCTCTTTCATTATTTATTGAGCTGAGAGCTAATGAATGTAGGCAGTGTAGTGGGGGGGTAGATAAGCTTTGTCTAGATGTATAAGAAGCTGTAGGGTGGCAGTTCAGTGCTCACCTTTTTATCTGCTTCCTCAGGTTCAGTGGCTGAGGACACAGTTTCCCTCCTTGGATATAGAAGTGGATGGAGGAGTTGGGCCTGACACCATCCATAAGTGTGCAGAGGTAAGAGGCTGCAGCAGAGCAGCATTCTCAGTCACTGTGCTGAGAGACTTACCAACTCCCAGAAAAGAAAGCTTAGGAGAAAGTTTTAGTTTTCAGAGGGAACCATAAAACACATTTAATATCAAAATCTCTTTGTGGTCTAATCTTGTGCCTTTTTTTAAATAGTGCCTATTGAAGCGCCCCCTAAGCTAAAGAAGTTAGTTTCTTTTATGCTGGTGTAAATAGGAGCGATGTGATGAAGGAATTACGTATTTGGGGAAGAGCTGTGTTTCCTGAGCTTGGCTTGGGCTGTAGTTAGGGGTGCATCAGCCGTGTCCCACTTGTTTGCAGAGCAGGCAGGAGTTCCCAGCCTGCAGTGCTCCCAGGGTCCTCATAAAATCGCAGTGGCTGTGTTCCGTGTGACTGAGCAGTGTCTGATCTCCCCAGGCAGGAGCCAATATGATCGTGTCCGGCAGCGCCATCATGAAGAGCGCAGACCCGAGGTCAGTGATCAACCTCCTCAGGAATGTGTGCTCAGAAGCGGCCCAGAAGCGCAGTCTGGACCGATGAGACCTGCCCAGGCCGTGTTCCAGAAGCTCTGGGCGTGCAGGAGAACCCTTTTCTCGTGCATAAGCAAGGGCTGGATGAACACCAACTACAGAAACTTCTTGCTGCTGAACAGAGGAATTATTCCTTCGCTGCGGCGAAGCAAGCAGCGGTGGGAAACATTCTGGCTGTCTTTCAGGGTTGGAAATGCAATGGTTTGAACCTGTCTCTTGATTTTGTGGAGGCTAATTTTGTGGCACAACCTCTCATGCTGGCTGGATTGAACTACAGTCAGATTGTTGCTTGCTAGGAGAGTGTAGCATCACCACAGGAATCTCTCTTGTGGAAGACTCTTAATCAAACTGCCTTCTGCTGTCTGTATTTTGTCATTTGATCTGTGCATTCCTACAAAACTTTTCCACTACTGCATTAAACACCCCTTCCTTGGTGTGTTAAGTTCTTTAAGCTGACTGTCATAAATGAGTGGGTTTAGGAGTAAGTTCTGGGAAAATGCAGATTAGGAGGGCTAAAAAATAATCCCAGTGATGGTAGAAATGTTCCTGTCCTTTGCCTCTATTGCACTGAAGGTACTTGGCCTATAGAAATCCAGCATCAAGTAAGTCAGTGCAGCATCTTTACCAGATCACAAAGTGGGGAGTATCTTCTCACTTACCTTTCAAACTGCCAGTTAAGACAGCTGTGTCTGAAATTCCTGGAAGTGATGGGATTCCTCGGAAGAATGTTGCTTTAATAGTCTTCAGATAAGTAAAAACCTTTATCTTGCTCCACAATCTCCTTGGTTTGTACCTGTGTTCTGAGTAGATGATTGGGATGGTAACACACAGAAAGGGTGTCTGCTGAAGTGATGTGTAGGTTGAAATGCCTGGAGGTGGGTCTGTGGAACCAAAGAGTTCTCATCAGCCCTTCAATTTGCTATGTCCACAGGCCTGGCCTGTTTGGGCACCTGAAAGGTGAGTTCAGTGCACTGAGCAGGCCATTTTTAGGTAGACCTGNGGACCTATTGTACTGAGAGATATTTCAGAAGAGGTTTGCCAAAAGCAAGCTTGGCCATGAAAGGCAATAGTCCCAAGGGCTGTTGGGTGTGTGTTAGAGGAGCTTATCCATGCTTCTGGAAAGAACCAGTGTCGAGTTTAATGTGTGCATGGACAAAGAGCCATGGCTGTAGTAGCTAAAATGCAGGCTGGGCAGCCACCAGCTGCAATGAAAAGGCCAGTTCAGGATGTGGAGTCTGGCTTTTCATGCTGTTGAAAGCAGTAGGACAACAGCTGTAGTATACTAACCTCCTGCAGTTGAGTGTAAGCTGGATTGAAAGGGTAATCAAACTGCTTCTGCTTTTTTCCTAATTAATTTGGGGGTGACATCCAAGCTGTGCTAGTTAATTGATGTTGCTCTGCTTTGTGGAACCTTATGGCATGTTCTCTGTTCATAGTTGTAGCCGTTTTGTAATTGTTTTAAGGATGGTCAGTTTGCACTCTTGGGTTAGGAGTCTTGGGGTGTTACACCCAAAAAGTAAAATTACTTAATTGCTTCTGTCTGAATCCCACCCAGGTGGGTTTATGGAGGTGACTCCTGCTGCAGCAGCTTTTACACATCTAAGGTTAAATCTGTTAGTGACCATGTCCATGAAACCACAGTAATGAATAATTCTTGATCTTCAATGCTTCAGATGAAATGTTTCAGTTTGTCACCTGTGTACATTTACAGAAGTGATCTGTTTGGGGCCTTTTTAGGCCCCTCCTCCTGTACTCAGTACCAAGCCTTGAGTCCCAGGGCTGGAATTGAGTGCTGACATGAAAACTCAGAGAGCCCCTTGCATGGGCTGAATAAACCCCAGGCCCAGTAGATGCTGCAATGCTCTGACCAGGTTTCAGCAGTGAGGGAGAGTCCAGGCTGTTGTCTGGAGGGGTCCAGAGTGCTGGGACAGCACAGCTCTGTCTGAACTGGAGAATGGAATGGAAACAACTCGGGCTTGCACGTTGCTGCACAGGGTGATGCAGCCCTGAGTGAGAGAAAACACTGCAGGAGATGCACGCAGAACTTTTAGTTTTAACAGGGTTTAAAAATTCTTATTTGTACTTGCATGCCATTAAGGCCCTGGAGGCAGAGATGAGGCATTTGAAACCCTCACAGCAGCAGGAAGCAGAACATAAGTGGTGTTAAAAAAATCCTCAACTGAACATGGTAAATGAAGCACATGGGAAATGGCTTTGTGCAGCTGCAAACACCCACTTTCATGCATGAGGAGGCCTTGCTGCATTATGTTGTAAGTTGGTTTTTCACTGTCAGTCTTTGTCATACCTTCAGCCCCAGCAGTAGGAGCAGCACTAACAGCTGTTTTCATAGCTTAACAGCCAAAGAGAGGTTGGGTTTTGTCTGGGGTTTTATTTCCTGTTTCAAACTTTGAAAAGGAATGAAAAGGAGCAGGGGATTCTGCACATTTTACGGCTTCAAGGATGAGCCTGGCCCTGAGCCCTCAGCCCTCTCCCACAACAGGTACAGCTGCCTTGTGACACCAGCATTCGTGCAAAACTGAACTGCGTGCAGGTGGGAGCCCAGCTGTGCCAGGACAGGGGCTGCAGGCAGCAAACCAGCCTCCCAGTGCTGATTGCAGCTGCTTGCAGTACAGGGACAAATAAAAGGAGAGGGCTGGTCCTGGGGCTAAGCTGAGTTCAAGTTTTTCAACCTTGTCCCAGTACTGAATTGGGGCTGCTGAAAAATCAGGTGCCTCCCTGTGGAGCCAAGACACAGAGAGAAAAGAGGGCCCAGGCCTGCAGCTTGCTGAGAACCACCTGGCTGCCAGTGCAGACACCGCCCGGCCCTGCAGGGGCAGCGAGGCTGGAGGCAGGGGAGGGGAGGGGGAGAGGCAGCCTGTGCCTGGGCCCCTTCCCACTGCAGAACACACACACACCCCCACCACTCAC
>VWYO01001194.1:0-41134 GCA_013400275.1 Rhadina sibilatrix
GAAATGGTACACCCCAAGAGAATGCCCTAATGATAGAACCCTATAGTTTGACCCTACCTTCCTGCTATCTCTGGCCAATTGGCTTAGTGCCAGCTTATCGGTCCTGGACAGAGGACCTAGATAAACCCATGCTCTTCCTTGTTCGGCCTCTTTGGCCTCGGGAACCCTCCAAGAATAAAGCTAAAGAATAAAGAAGGAGATGACATTTATAGATTATTCAGAGGCAATTGTGATTGTTGGCTCCTTCCGCTAGTCTCTGAGAGATTTTGCTTATCCTGTATCCAGCACACTGAGCTGGTTCTTGTGTAGTTTCAATATTGGATTAGCATATGCCTTTCCAACATCCTTCCCTGTCCTTTTCCTCCTTGCTTCAGGGTTAAGCCTCATTATTAAAGACAGTTTCAACTATGACAGTGATTGCGAATCCCGCAATTTTTTTGAGGGCTTCAGACACTTCCAAGAGCCTCAACTCTCTGAAACAACCATGATTATATATGTCCTCAGCTATCACAACCTTATAAATGCTTCAGAGTTGAAAGCCAAAAACTGAAACAAATCAAGTCAATAGTCATTTTTTTAAAAGATCTTAGGCCAAATAACAAAAACATTACTCAAATAGAACTTACTGGAATTGATATAAAGACTGATTGTATAAAAATCAACAAGAGAAGAACTCACAAATCACGTATCCAGTAAGGAGCAAGTGTGAAGTTTTAATTGGACCCTCAAATGATGAGTAGTAATCTTGGAAGAAGATACAAAGCTATTGGGAATATCATGATAGCAGAAACTCACTACAGTTTCAGGTGCCAGAACACCCACCCCATACTACACACATGAGGGAGATGGGATGAATCATTTTAAGACTAAGACTGATGAGAAGTAAGTGACATTTTGCTGTGATTCATCCCTTATTGAATTCTATTAAGTGATGTGCTGCTCACTTGGAAAGTCTTCAGCTCTGAGAAGGAAGAAATATTTGAAGAGAAACATTCCACTGTCCAGTTTTCGTATGAGCTTAGCACAGCAAAGTCACCTGGGAGAACTGGAAACCAGCCATGTTCTTCTGTTACCTGGTTATGGTGAGCACACTATTTGCATAAACACACTGTTCACATAACTGGGTGATGTGTGTATGTAGATATGTACACACAGAGATCAATAGGCAAATAAAGGATTTCCAAAATGCACAGCACAATCTGCATTGCAGAAATTGCTAAGAATTGTTCCAACTCTTCATTCTGAAATGTGAGATTTATGGTGCTCTAAAACCCATTTATATTTTTATCTGAATCAGCCTGCTCATCCCTTGCTGCTTTGCCTTCCCAAATCAAATTCAGTCAGTTCTCCCTAGCTCTGTCTGAATGTTTCCTTTGATTGAGTGATGTTATTTCTAGAAAAAACACTCAAATCAATTTAATGCAAATTCCTTTTCACGTCCTGGTTGACCCATCAGGACATCGACAATAATAGATTGAAGTAGTTACTTCCTGAGGCAGATGACTCATTGAGTGCTTAGTAATCAATTTTCATCGGTGTGACTGCATAATCTGTCTTTGGGGTTCTGTTGCATGTCGTGCCTAGAATGCCACAGAATCCTGGATTGCCTGATACAGAAAATGAATGGTGAGCCAGCAGCCAGCAGCCATTTCAAACTGCACAAACCACCCCAACAGAGCCACATTGAACACAGAAAGGCTCTAGCTGTTCTCATGCACACCAGAGAAAGGCAGGAATAAATCCAGGGGAGCCAATGGTGGTGCATGAGTTCCAATCCACAGCAGCTGAGGTCAGAATTTGATTCTTTGGAGCTTTTCCAGTTTAACTTTTTTTTTTTTTTTTTTTGAAATCAAAAGCAATTCACTGTATTCAAGCCTTTTCTCATCTCTGCAAAAATGTATTTCATTGCTCTTAGACTGAGAGAGCTGTTATCAAAACAAAGGGAATGAGTTTTGAGCTACTGTAGAAAGGATGTGAATTCATTGATGAAAACTTAGGGGAACTGGGGATTTAGATCACCCAATTAAACACATTATGGGTCTACACTCACTTACTTCATTGCAAACCTGCAATGTTTCGTAGCATACAAGCTGCATCCTATACAAGACATGGCAGATGATGATACTGCGTTATAGTGACTGCATAATTTATAATGCTTCTGGAAGATCAGCAGGAATGTGTGCTTCCAGCACAATGGCAAACTCCACACTCTTTTGCCATAAGGTATGCTGCAAGACCATATTCCTGCATCTGGCATGTAGGAATGAGCAAGCTGACGTCAAAGTTGTTCCCACAGTGTTACAGGATGAACGATGATTCTGAGTCTCAGGCTGTGGTGTTACCACTGAGTTCGGATTCCTTCATAATTAGACCGTGTAGGTAACAAAACCAGGGCTGAGAACACCTGGCAGAGTCTAAGTATCATTTTAAGGCAGGAACTTTAATTCTCAAGATTCATATCAGTTTGACAATTTGTTTTGTTTTGTTACACACCTCATCCCCTCTGATGTATCTTTGAAAAGCAACACTTGAAAGATTTAATATTTGTTGACATTGTAACTTTCTGACAAGGGAACATTGCTCTTTCTAACAAATTCTGTGTTTATGAGGAGTTTGTGAGGAGTACAGGAGCCTATGAAGAAAGCTGAGAGGCAAACTCCATAAAGTTTGGAGGCATGGCTTTCAGTGGAACCGTCACCACCATCCTTCAAGAAAATGTAACAAATTCAACCACAGAACGAGGGGAAGTTCCGAGTTTTAGCTGGTCCCTAAGCTGTGAAGTAAGTCTGTTCTTCAGTAGGAAAAAGTCTGATTTCCTGTTTTAATTTAGATTTCAGTTTAGATCCCTCTGCAGTGTCAGTAACAGAAATACTGCAGCAGAAGTACCAGGGTGCACCCTGCATCCTGAGAGTTATTACTCCCCTAAGCTCCATGGCTTGTGCAGGGTTTCACATTGAGCTAGTGGGACTACAGCAGCTGTTTGGTAACTAAGTACAGATTCAGCAGGGCCTCAGGGCTCATCTCTCCAGCACTAACACACAATTAGATGGCTTGGACCTGGCTCCCATCCTCACTCACAATGATTGTTTAATGACCTTAGCAACAATAACTCTTTCCGATCAGCAACAGAAAGAGAGGGGAATTTTGGTAGCAGAACTGTAAATGACAAAGCCACAAACAGCTGCTCCCTGTACAGATGCTCCAAGGCCTCTCACTGCTGCCAGCCAGTGCTGCTCACTCCATGTCCATCTATATATTCTCCCTAATATACAAAAACTTGCAATAGTCATGACCCAGTTGGCGGCAATTTAAGTGTCCAAGTGAACGTGGAGTAGCAGCGTGATTTCAGGAGTGAGCTCTAATATTCACATCACATCACATCACTGGATGATTGGTAATTATCAATGCACTGACTAAGACAAAAGACAACCTTTCCTTTGGGAAAAGTGCGTACAGAGATTCTGGAAGGCAGAGCCACATGTACACCTAACAATAGCACCTGTCTTTGCTCTAAGTACAGTTCTTTTTGATCATGCTTATTATCTCCACAGGTAGCTGCTCTTTTGCCTTCATGATTTTCCATACTGTACCACTAAAACACATTTTCAAACAGGGAGGTTTTTGAGACAGTTTCTGCAATAAAAGAAAGTATAAACAAAAAGCACAAATACTTGCTGGGGAGAGAATGGATTAAGGGCAGCCCTGAGGAGAAGGACTTGGGGGTTTTGGTTGACCAGAAGCTCAGCATGACCTGCAGCCCACAGAGCCAATTATGTCCTGGGCTGCATTCAGAGCACTGTGAGCTGCAGGTAAGGGAGGAATTCCACCCCTCTGCTCTGCTCTGCTCTGCTCTGCTCTGCTCTGCTCTGGTGAGACTCCACCTGCAATGCTGCATCCAGCTCTGGTGTCCCAGCATAAGAAGGACATGGACATTTTTGGACTGTAAGAAACAGTCAAAGTTTCACACTGATCACAATCCGTAGGCTGAAAATTAGCTGTCCAGACAAGCAAGGAAATATTAAAAAATAAAAAATGTACTATCAGAAAATAAAGATCATTTGTTGAAATATTTGCAAACCAGAAGGTACTCTATTCAGAATAATTTATAACAAATATGTTTCCTATCTCTACTTTTTAAGTATAATAAGTTATTGTAATTGATGTGAATAATTTTAGTTCTGCATGCATATAATTCATCTCTACAGTAATACATCAGTTAAAAAGCAGCATTAAGCACAAAGTCCCATGAATGTAACCATAGCTGCAGTGGAGTGGAATATAATTAACCTTTACATAGTTCAGATGTGCCAAGGTTATGACACCTGCCACTTACAAAGTACTCCTGGCTGGTCTTGGGAAATTGGGTTTCCTGCAGGTACCAGGGTGATTATTCTGAACCTGCATATACACACACATACATCATGTCCAATATAATTTCTAGTAGTTAGAGCAGCACTTCATGACATTGAACATTAGCTGATGTAAGCAAGCATTACAGAGCTGTTTTAAATCCATTCCCTTTTGGGTCTCCTTTCTCCTTTTTCCCTTGGTACTCTGAGGAGCACATTTGTGTGCCCCAGCCCTGTGTGGTCGATGAATGCTCCTGCACCAAGAGCTTGTGGGGAAGGCAGAGCCTGGATGTGCAAACAGGGATCTCGCCCACGAGAGGAACCTGCTGCACTCTGAGTGACAGGCCCAGCCATTGCTCCAGGATGTCCATGGTGCTGGAATCTTGGTTAGTGCAAGGTCATTTGCGACATTGATAATAGTCCAGCAACTGATAGAAGAATGTTGTGCTTAGATGTATTTTAGGTGTATTTAGGGCTTTTTAGATGAGGATAGATCTTAGTCAGCCTTCAGTACACACAGATTGAGAATGTTCTCTTGAAATATCCCATCCAAATATTTGAAAGGAGATGGTACCTTCTTTTTTTTTTTTTTAAATATTCCATATAGAGCAAACAAGGTTCAGAGAAGACATCATCTGTCTAGAGGACCTGGGATACTGATGACATGAAGAATCTGATCCATTGGGGGGAAGGTCTTGAGGAAATAGTTTTTTGTTTCGTCCTGATCAGGGAAAAAACATAGCTCATAAGCTAAATACGAAAATTAGCTCTATAATGACAACTAAATGGCATCATATTCACATCATTGCAGATGGAAAAGTCAAAAGAATAAAGAAAAAAAATCTTTGTCAGTGACAAATCATCTCTTTAAAAGTTTTTTTAACAGAGAGAAAGAAGGCTTATTAAGGAGAACAGCTGAAAGCAAAATTCTTGCAAACAGCACAGACATTGTTTAAAGGCATGCTATTAGAGTCTCAGAGTAAATTTATATCTGCTGGTAAAAAGGACTACCAAATTAAGCTAACAGATTTTAATAGCTGAGTAAGGGGCATTATGAGCAGTAAAAGAAAGTTAATTCAAAACCATAAAAGTCTTATGTAAATGCATATGGGGAAAAAAGGCCTAAATTGTGGGAGCTTAAATCTAAAAATTTCCAGGATCAGAGGATACTCACCTAAGAGCCAAAAAGCAACTAAAAGAATGACTCTCTGCACAATATGGTTAATTACTGCCCACAATCTAAAACTCTCCTCCTGTTGCTGCAAAGTGGGGGGGGAGGGGGGGGTGGCAGGGGAGTGTTCCACGTGCTGGGACACAAAAGTGCATTGCTGGGCTATTTCTTATCAAAGCAGTAGAGGTGATGGGTACAGGTTACTGAGGGGATTACAATTGGCATGAAAGGAACATTTTTTTACAATTAGGACAATTAGCTGTTGGAATAATTTCCCTGGGAAGTGACAGATTCCCAACACTGGATACTTTCAAGACCTAGCTGAAGAGGGTGCTGGGTTATCTGGTCTAGACCATGGTTTTGCCAGGAAAGGTTGAAGCAGGTGATCCCTGACATGCCCTTCCAGCCTGGTTTCTCAGATTCTCTGAATCTTTCTCCTTGGCTGCACTGCACATATGCCCTGAGAGTGAGACCTTCACACACCACTGCAGAATGAATGCAGGGGAGCAGAACACATTTCTACTGCTCTGGCAAAGGCTGTGCAGCTGGAGAACTGCAGCAGGTACTGATCACTTTCTCACTTTTAGAATGCTGATGGTAAATTACTACAATCAGAACAGTTGGTAACAGCAATTTTCATTTATCATTAGGAGTCTAAGCAAAAATCAAATAACAAATGGACATAGGAACCAAAAAAAAAAAAAACAAAAAGGACAAGGGAACCAAAAAAAAAAAAAAAAAATCCAGTCAAGATAAGAAAAGAGCTCCAATGGTGTCTTGTACCACGCTACTAAATGACAGAAGCTGTGCAGTACTCAGCACAACAATGCATCCAAGAGATTGCTGCATGACAGCAACTGGCAAACACCTCTGGCTATTACATCTCCTTGTTCTTAAGAGTTAATCCTTCAGAATCAGACTTAAAAGGAGGGGCTTTGTTCTGGTGTTGTGGGGTTTTGTGCTCTCAATATCATGTCTTTGTGAAAATGAAATATTCCCTGTAAATAAAGGGAAATAAATATAATGACCCTTTTGATGGCTGGAGAACCTCAATGAGAGGTTCGTCCAAGTTGTGCCTCTGTGCTGGGGTTGTCACAAGTGACAGGGAGTACCTACTACAATAAGCAGCCCATACCAGGAGGGTGGAAAGGGTTTGCTTTCTCATGGATGGATACATTCCCCTTCTCAAATTACGATTATTTTTCTCCTTTAAATCAAAAGTGAAAGAAGTAAAACACCATAGCACATTTAAATAGAATTTAAGATGTGGATCAGAACAGAAGGTAACTGCTAGAGTTTATGTTATTAACTCAATTGAAGTTCTCTGGGAGAAGGGATACAATGGAAGGTGTTTTGTGGAAGAAGCAGTCTGAAAAGTTAGAATATCTAAAATAGTATGACTGGTTTACTAGACTCCTTAGTTATTTCTATGCAAAAATGCAACATGGTATATCACACTCTTTTTCGTTGGTAAAGCTTTAAGGAAAATCCCTAATTAAAACTGGGTGAGACAAAGTACTTGATATCCAAGCTTATGTCCCTATTAGGATATTTTGGTTCTAATGCATTTAATGTTAAAAAAGTACATTATCTTTAATGTTCAAAACACTAATGCTACATACTTAAAATCTAATCATTCTCTTATTCCCTATAGGAAAAAAGTCAGTGCTAAAGCTTGGCTAAATATGCAACTCTATTGTTTGATCTTGCCACCAAACTGAAACAATTATTCCAATTTTGCAGAAGTAAAAAGAGATAACTCCATGTTTCTCTTTGCTTCTGTTTACCCCTAACCCAAGGCTCATTCTACATATGGAACTTTTACATGTGCTTCTATTTGTGTGCCTGTCCCTCACTCTCAATCTTTTTGGCTCACTTATGGAACTGAAAATTTAATGGTTTCTGTATTCTTTGCAGAAAATCAAGATTAAAAAAGAAGAGATACATATATGGCTGAATATACTTGGTTCATATGAACATGTTTATAAACTGCTAAAAACAAGCCCCAGAGGAAGACAAAGTTATAAGTACTATGACAAAAACCTGTCTCTGGAAGAGCTCACTGGTATTAGCTTGACAACAGCACATCAGCAAAGGTGTTTAGATACAGCATCAAAATTCTGAACATTGAATGTGCTTTGATGACTTTGTTACCTCACCTCACCAATACAGAGAGGAAAAGAGGTAAACCACTTCTTTAGTTCAATTTTAAATAATATTCTTACTATCATACACAGGAGTTGTGCTTAGTTTTTATGTCTCTATGCATTGTTCTAAGAAAACCTTTTACAGTAATGAAATATCTCTGTAGTAACTGACCTGCAGTAACACTGACACATGTTGTCAGTAGAAAGCAGAATCCCAAGCAAGATAATGGGATTTCTCTTAATTCAATTTGCCACAGATGTAGTTAGCATGCCAGCATTCTCCTTGCAGAGATGCTACTCTTTATGGTTTGGTTCCTAATTAACGTAATCACTTGGAGCTACACAGTGCTGTTGGCTCAGCTACCATTTCACACAAATCTAATTTGGCCCTCCCGAGTGGTGTGAGTTCAGTGGATCTGAGGAGCTGCCTGACAGACTACAAACAGTCTAATGCACCCGGCAAAACGTGAAGTTCTGCAGCCCACTTGGTGCTGGTACAGCAGAGCAAGGAAGAACAGCCATCATTGCAGCTAACAAAGAGATGTCTGTCACAAATGTTCCTCTCATCATGGCAATTCAGTGATAAGAATTTAAAAAATGATAATGAAGCCTATAAACAAAGGATTTAAAACTGATTTTGAAAGTTTCTAAACTAGGAATCAGAATGGGTGTTCTGGGTCAAGGCAAACGCAGATGCATAGTCCAGCTCCTAAGATTCCATGTGGAAATGGCATTTTGATTTCCCTCAGTTTATGGAAACTTGATTTTACAATTCCAGAACTCAGTCTTTGAGAAGCATCTTCTAGCAGTTACAATAAGGTATACAGAGCTAGGATATGAGCAACACCAATAAGGAGGCACTAATCTTTGCCCTCTCTGAAAATCTGAAATCAGACTCCATCCTGAAGAGGAAAATTATATTTATACTGCACATAACTAGGAAAGATCTGTTTTTTCAAAGAGCAATTAGGAGTACAAATATTTCTACTTGTGCATAGTGTCACCAGAAAGTCATGGGACTTAGAAACATTTCACAGGCAAAAAAATAGCATAAATAAAACCACAATATTAAAAAAAAAGGGTTAAAATGCCATTGAACAGAATTAAAAGAAAAAGTAATTTGAGGGAGCTTTAATTCTGCTGAACTACCAGATCCTATTGACAAATTGCACTAGTGTTGAAATTTCTCCTTTTTATTAGTTCCTGCATCCTTGCTTACAACTGTAACAGCACGAGGTTTGAGGGCCTCAGCAGAATTCAGCTCATAAAGTTCTATTCAAGCTCATACCAGCATAATTTATGGTCACACCCTCTGCCATAAAGAACATAATGTTAATGATCTTAGAATCTGTTAGGCCTCTGGAACTACTGAGAATTACAACTCTGTCTGCGTACACATTGGAAACTCCCCAAGATTAAAGTCTGAAAAATGAGCTTCTGTCATGTTTCACAATCCAATTAAATATATCAGTGTCTCAAGGGCCAACAGTTAGGTCTCAGAATAATAGTCAAGCACAGGCAGGAAGACACAGAAGTATCAGTGTTAGATCCTGGTTCATCCTGAAATCAGACCCTAAAAAGATACCACTTCATCCTTCCTAACAGGACACTAAAATGGAAAGAAATTGTGGGAAAAGGCATCTGCACAGGTAAAATCCCCTCACAGGCAACATTTGTTTTGCGATCTGTTATAAAAAGACTGGAAACCAACAGTGAGATTCACCCAGGTCCTTTCTGAACACCACCTGTGTTAGCTATCAGTGCTTGTTCTAGGATTTTATCTAAAGACCCTTTATCTGTGAAGTGCCTGTCCCTCATGGACAGAAAAACTGGCTGAGCATCACAGGTGCCACTCCATTTTGCAGCTACTTAAGCCCTTGGCTGTGCTCTCCCCAGGCCTCAGTGCAGTGGGTGCACCCCTTTCCCCAGCAGTAGGAGTTGGAGAGGGAATGTCATAGAACATAACATCATAGCATTCATTGAGAATGTGGGACATAATGCATAAAACCCAGTAGTTTGCCACAACTAGCTAGGTAGCAACAGATCATGGAAATGTTTCAGACAATACAGAGAAAATCTGAAAATACAAACATGCAGTGACCCTAAATGTTGTTAGGAATAGAGGCACAGACCCAGTCAGTGAGTTTAGAGGCATTACAGATCATGATTGAAACCATAGGTACTGGTTAAGTAAGAGAAATCCCGTGGTTTCACAGCACATGTGGCCAATCTGACTTCATACCCCATATGTGTTCTTTGCTTCTGCACTGGAGAGCACTGACAGCACAAAACACCTGCAGGACATGACATTTATAGCTGAAATAGGAGTAGTGGTACAAGTCACTGGAAGTACCCCTCTCCCACCCTTTAGTTGATTTAGAGGTGAGAAGCCCCTTTTCCTTCTAAGACAATTCAGATTTGAATGTTTTGCTTTTTGAACAGAGATGAAGGAAATTAGTGCAGCCTCGTGGTTGCTGATAAGACCCATTTGAACATGATTTCTCTTTCAAAAACAGTATGTTTTACATAAGGTCATAAAAAAGGCTGTAATTTCGGGTATAAGACTTTCCTTCATGTGGAAGGACAAAGCAGTTCACATCACAACAAAGCTTCAGGCTTTGGATAAGTCTGTAATTTTTTCATCATCATCATTAGCCACTCTTAATTTCAGTATCACATAGCAGCATCACTTCTTCAAAAGAAAATTATAATAGTTTTATGAACCCAATAAATCTTGTTTGTTTATAGCTTATGGATCGAGATACAACTGTCTGCTTATCATC
This sequence comes from Rhadina sibilatrix, assembly GCA_013400275.1. Classification (NCBI taxonomy): domain Eukaryota; kingdom Metazoa; phylum Chordata; class Aves; order Passeriformes; family Phylloscopidae; genus Rhadina; species Rhadina sibilatrix. The sequence goes on from VWYO01001194.1 coordinate 10,451, forward strand.
TCTGTTTAAGCATTTTAAGAGCCAATAAATTCCTCCAGACCAAACTCCAGTAGTATTGCACAGGGACCAAATCAAGTGAGCTTGTCACTCGTCGGCCTTGTCATCCACACACAGTTTGGCAAGATCACTGCACTTGTTCAGTCCAGCTCAGAGTAGCTTTTGTGACAAAAGTACAAGAAGAGATCAAACAATTTATGTGACAAGCAGGATAATACAGGAAGATGTGAGCAGCTGATGGCAGCACAACAGGGGAACTGAAAGCACTGCAATCAATAGGTAGAGACTAAAGTTCACAGTTTTAAAGTACAAATACAGATAGTACTTCATGATCTATCTCCTCTCCTGTGTTTCAGTCCCAGAGGATCTGCATTTGTCAAAGATCTTCTTGGCATTTTCTCTGTTACTCAGTATCAAACCTTTCCTACCCGTAAAATCAATCCACATGCCAATCAAGGTTCTCCAGAGCTTGTGAACTTCCTGAAGATCTCTGTGCTTTGAAACTCTTCTTCAACTTATTTTACCATTCCTGCTCTCTCACTTGCTGGTTCTTGGTATCGAGATCTGACAACCAGAAAACGACACACTTGAGGGCTCCAAAACCTGTAAAACATGGTGTAATGATTGTCTGGAAAACCACCTAAAAAATACTTGAATGCATTCCTATCACTGAAGATTTCCCTATATTTTTTCTGTTAAGTTTTCACTTTTGGAAATTCTATTGAAGAAATAAAATACTACGTGGCAGGTTGGTGTTTAAAAAACATTATACAAACATCTGTCATTTGGAAAGAACAGATAAACATGGCAAACTCAAAATTTGAGCCTGTCAAACCAAACATCATCAAGATCTGAAATAGCTCAAAATTTAAAATACTGTTACAAAACATTCAGTTATTTTGGCCACAGTCATTCATTAAAATATCTTCAAAAATACTTGAAACCTTAATTCTCTTGCAGTACTACCTGAAGTGATACTAGTAAAGTTTTCTCTTAAGAAACTCACAGGTCAAGAAGTAGCAGATAATCATCTGAATTTTTAGATGCTCATCCTGAAAAGATTACAGAATTCACCTATAGCTGCTTCTTATATTTCTTGTGTGACTGAATCTGTCAAGGATTTGAACTTACACAATCAAAGTACTCTGCTATCATAGATCATTTTCTCCCCAAAGACAGACACTCATTTTTTTTTCCTCTTCTGGAGAAGAGGTCTTTAACATTTACAATCTTTAAAGACTAGCAGTGCAGTTATGAAAAGCATTAAAGCCTCTGTCTTGGGTTGCAGAGCCAGGGGTGTGTATTCTACTTCATCTGTTGAAAGCATTTGGGGAGACGTTTTTCTTTATCTCTTGTAACTCTGGGGGGAGAGGGGCAGATGCCTTCTGATAATGGGCCAACTGTTAAAACCAAGTAGGGCATTGTTTCTTATCTCTTTCACCACCCATCCTCCCTCCAGGGGAATATTTTCTGCTAATGGACCATTAAGACACCCCTAATAGCACACATCCCCAAAATAGACTATCCACATTACATCATCCTATTGTGAGATGCACCACCCAGTGGGGGGAGCCAACCATTCCTACCTGGATAAAACTGAGACACAGGAACACCAGGCATCTAGCTTCACCCAATTCCTGGAGGAAGACTGGACCCTATCTCATCACCACTGGACCCCTTCTCACCACCACTGGACTCTTGTTCTACAGGATCATCTCTACTCCACCAGAACCACATCTGCCACTCCAGGAGGACTCACTTTTGGACTGCTTCCAACACCCTGACCAACAGCGTGTCAGGTTGTAGCTCTGATTCTGTCAGGTTTTCCAAAATTGTTGTTTGTTTGCTGGTTTGGTTGGGTGGTTTTGTTTTTCTACTACATTTGTATTGTTAATATTCCTAGTAAAGGACTGTTATTCCTATTCCCAAATCTTTGCCTGAAAGCCCATAATTACAAAATTATAATTTGGCGGGGGTGAGGGGTTTACATTCCCCAGTCTAAGGGAAACCCCAGCTTTCCCTGGCAGATACCTGTCTTTCCAAACCAAGACAGCCTCATAGAACATCACTTTATGGCTGCATGAACCATCATCAAAAAAAGAACACCTGTCAGAAAAAAACCCAAAAAACTCTACCTTTTCCCCTAAACCATGAGAGAGTAATTTTCAATGTAAATGAGACCTGAATATTTTATTCTTGCCTGGCAAGAATCTCACATGAAAAGCAAATGAAGCAAAAAAGACTGACATTATTACTCACCAAAAATAGAAATGTCTCAGATGCTCAAACATTTGCTTAGGATAAACTACAAAAAAGCAAGATAATTAAAAAATATCTGTCTGCCTTCTTCCTACTGAGCTAAGACAAGAATATTTCTTGACATGGAAACTGTGAATCTTGGCCTTATGACTTAAGTGCTTGAAGACCATCCAGAGCCTTTTCACCTGTATGTGGAAGATGCCCAGTTCCAAACTTCCACCAAGGCTTTCACTGGCAGCAGGAACGGCTTGCAGGTGAGAACTTAACCTGAGCTACAACAAAACAAAGCAGAAGTTTGTGTTCTCAGCTGGACATCACAAGGCAGGGCATGGGGGAGGGAAGGCAGGCAGTATTCTCAGCTCAAGTAGGCAGTGCCTGCATCACAGTCCTACTGCTGGGAATCAGCATGACAGAACAGTAGCCATCACTGATAACGACTAGGGGAAAGGTGTTGCTCAGCCTCTTCGTTGCAAGAAGCTACAAAAACATGACACTGAATAACACAAGAGATAGGCAATGCAAGAGATCCACAAATGCATGATTTCTCTGAAGGGCAGTAATATTTAAGCCATTCTCATTTTTTTTCTGGGATTTGGCTGATGATTTCTGAACGTGGAGATGTTGGCAGTTGGCCCAGAGCGTGTGTCACAGCCCTGAGGGACTATTGTTGGCAGTCCCTACCCAGCACACTGGCGTACCAGTGTGCAAGGAAATAACAAGTGTGTTTCCCTGCACAGAAGTGTCACAGGAAAAATGAGTTTTAAACCACAGGAAATTTGAAAGGAGGAGCGATAGTTTCAGAGACAACTGGATATATGAGGTTTATGCACACATAGGCATCTGCATGCTTATTTATAGACATACCTATGTATATCACATCCTATTTAAATCAAAATAATATCATGCCCACCAAGTTGAGCAACAAGAAATTAAGAAATGAAAATAAGTGAAGGTTTCCTCTTCAGCTGAAAACAAGGAAATATCTGTTTGTCAGAACTTTAAACAGTACACAAGGCTAACATTTTTGGCAGTATATAGTATCACTTACAACGACAAAGATAGAGAAAGACATCATTATTCCGTAGATATTGCAATATTTTTTTATTCAGGTTTTTATTCTAGAGCCAGAATCAGTGGCAAACCCAATTATCTCCAGACTGGGAGAGGTAGAACTGGAGAAAATACTGATTTTCAGAGGACAATATATTTAGAAATATCTGCAGTAACACAGTCCTGCTAAGCCTAAAGCCATTCTCCTGGTGATGATTTTCTCTGAAGGGCACTACATAAGAATAAATTTTATTGTATCCATACCCAGGAAAGCAAAGACAAAATATGGATTGCAGTCTCACCCAGAATCCCAATGTCTGAGGATTCTAAAAAGATGAAGGAATAGCTATAGATACTCTTCTATTTTTTAATTCACAGAGTGCTATTTTGAGGAAAATATAATGTACCTAAGTGGTTTATTTTTTTCTAAACAGGGTAGAACCAGAGAAAATTTACAAAGCTTTAAAAATGCAAATGGCAGAGCCTTACAGAGAAAACAATTCAAGATGTTCATACTGAAACTTCAAGTTTGATCCAAACACAATAAGAAGATTCTTGGAATAGTTCTACTGCTCAACTTAATTTAGACGTGCAGTGTGGTTTCCCTTTCTCTCTAGTTACTATCTCAGAAATTTTCTTCTGAACTGGCCATTAGGACTGCACTTTCAGAGAAGAAAACCAAGCAATGCAATTGCTAAATAACTTTCTCCTGATCCACTTACATACTTGTGGTCCAACTCCCTCAGGAATGACAGTGCAGGCACTGATGTCAGTGCATACCCAGCTCCCAGAGCTCAGCAGAACTGTTCCCGTGGCTGAAGGTACATTTGCAAATAAGTATTTGCAGGCTTGGCTCATTATTACTGAGAGACTTAGAACGGTTCATTTACTATATTGAAAAAAGAAACAATGGGCTGAAAAGCAGAGACATTTAAATGAAATTGTTTCACTGCCCACTGCAGTGATTGGAAATACTCCCACAGAGTCCAAGAGTCTCAAAAATTATACATGTTTGAAATAAAAAATAAATTACTGACGTCTAAAGACAGATTCAACAATTTGTGTTAGGGCACAAAAAAACTTTTCTATTTAAATTATAATTCATAAAATAATTGTTTTTTTCTAAAATGAACCCCCCTGTATTTTATTAATGAATATAATGAATATTGATGCAAATTAAAATGCCTAGATTTCAAAACAAATTCTAACACTTCTTTGTAAGCTGACATTGTATTTTCTATGACACCTCAGTCTGTAGCTATTGCTCCTTTGATGATAAATACAAACACAAAAAATACAATGCAATCTATGAGGCTTCTAGGGTCTCCTTAGGCAGAGAGGTATAAACACGTCACCTCTATTTGTAGGAGTGTCTTGGTTTGGAAAGACAGGTATCTACCAGGGAAACTGGAGNAGGGTGATGGAAATGCAGATGCACCGCTCTGGGGGCGGGGGTATAGCCTGGGGGGGGTGCTAATGGCCCATTATCGAAGGTGTCAGGCCTCTTCCCCACAGATGAAAATAGAATACACATATTTGGCTCCACAACCCAGGACAAGGAGCCAGTTATAAAGAATTGTAGAAGTTTGGTTTTTGTTTTGTTTTTTTTTTTTTTTTCCCTCTCCAAAACCTGAATTTCTCAGAAAGTTACAGGGAAAAAAAAACATTTAAACCCACACAAAGCAGTAGCAATTTCAGGGCATGGGCATTGTTTTAGCAAAATAACCATATTTTTATCCATGAGAAGAAGAGAATTAAGTTTTGATGTGCACATAAATGTGTTGCTGCAGTGAGTCTAGGTTTGAAGTAAATACTTTAATCCCCCTGTACTAGAAGCCTATTCTAGGCATTAAGACTGACTTGCTTTCCTGAAAAATCTGTTTAAACTCCATAAGTAATCAAGAGAGAAATTGTTCCATGGATAGAATTACATGTCCTTGGCTCTCCTGCCCCAAAGACTGTATTCCTAATAAGAAATTGGCAAAGCTAAGAAAACATACAACTATGTTTTGGGCTTGATCATTAAACATGAAAATCCATTTTGGAAACTGATACATAAAGTTGCACTTTAAAAATGAAACCACCTTTAAAAAGGAAAATAATTATTAAGTTTGTTTCTTAACTAATCAGGCTGTATATACCTTTTCTTCCTCACTGGAAAACATGGATTCCCTATTAGTCTTCAGTTAGCATTCTACATGTCATAAATAGGCTCAGCTTTTGGTTATAAAGCATGAGGGAAAATTTTAATAAAGCTAACAGATAGCAAAATATATACAAATTAGGTTATCAGAGCATTTTCAGAACCTGATAAATAGGTTTCTGTAAAGAATAAAGGTTGGTTCAAGAGGAGCAGGCAGCTAAGAGGGCTCAGCCAGCTTTGGACCCTGTGGGGCTGTGGTGCTGGGCTGCAGAAGGTGTTGGTTTGGCTCTCAGACTGCTGATAGCTTCCTGTCCTTGTGGCCTGGCACTGGAGTCCCAGCAGCACTGCCTGCTAGTTACACTTTCCCACTATACAGATTAAACTGATGAATGCTTCTGAGATCTGCCTCCAAGTATTTCAGCTAAAAAGAGATGCTGAAGAGTCATAAGATTTGGTATCTCTCATGTATTTGGCTGTTAACTATGTTCACTGGACAAATTACTTCTATTTCTCTTAGGGCAAAACAAGCACATTAGCAAGAAAAGCACGCCCAAAGGGTGGCTGGCACAGAGGACAAATTTTGAGCCTTCAGCAGAAACAAAAGAAAATTATACTAATAGGAGCATTGTACTTTCCTATTGATATACCACATTTGGAGATTTTCACGATAGAAATGTCTAAACTAAAGGGTTTAAAGGAATGATTTCATTTTTAATCACATTGTGCATAAAACCTCAGTGGTGCCAAATGAGCTCCAGAAGGAGTCAGTTGGATTTAATGCTGCATCTTGCAACTTTATGACAAATAAACTGTGGCAAAGGTCCCAGGATTTATCAGAAAGGCACCATCCTAAAAACCTCTGTTTTGTGACAAGAAATCTGGACTTTTCCTGCAGAACCATTCTGGGGCTGTGGATCAGGAGAGGAGCAGTGGGAAGGCAGATTCTCTGCCCTCACAGTGACTGATAGAGCCCTGCAGAGAGCAGGATGGAAGCAGCTGATGGAGCAAGCAGAGGGGGGAACCCAGCAATGAATGCAGTCAGTGAGAGTACCATGAGGGGGCCCTGCCAGGAGCAACCAGCTGTAGCAACAAACTCATCTGGTGCAGGTTGATGGAACAGTGATGAGAGGCAACAAGGGATAGTGGCTACGGAGAAATACCAAGATTAGAAAGTCTGGAGAGGCCTCTTGCTGTGCCTTTTATCTGGGTTTTGCTGTGTAGTCTTTCAGTATTGCATTGCCTATCAAAATCAGGTGTCTGGTCACCAACAGGAAGGCTGCTTGGTCACCTGCAACTGACTGCTGTCCCTTTGGAAAGGGCAGGGAGAGGAAGGATGCACTCCATCTTCCCAGAAGAGAACAGCCTGTAGAGATTGCCTAGAGATCTTCTAGACCACAAAGCAGGTCAGATGATGAAGGGACAGGGAATATATTAAATTAGCCTGTTGTAAGAATGTACCTGGAAGAGAAGAAATGGCCAAAACTTAGAGGATCAAAACAAAGATATCTCTGCTAGAGACCCATAAGAGTTCTTGGAGAGTTTGTTGCAGTGCGGGCAGACATAAAAGGCTTTCAGTTTAGGAAAGAAAGCAGAGCATCACCCCAAAATGTCAGCACACAGGACTCTGGCTGAGAGAAGGTAGGAGGAAAGCTATTTAAGAAGCTTTTCTTTTCCTCTGCCTCAGCCAAGCTGTGGTTCAGTACAGCACATCTCTCATGGAACCATTTTAGAGACCTGACAGTCCTGCTGAGTTGAGCTCCACTCTAAGCAGGTACACCAGTTAGCTCTACCTCCACACTCCAGCTGATCCAAGATCAGGTCCCACCTCCCTTGCCAGTTTCTGAAAGGCCACAGAAACTCAACAGTGCCCTCAGAGACCACCTGTGAGTGCGCAGAAGAAAGAGAGCGCAACCAGCTGACAGCTGCCTTACACTGGTGTTTGGGCACCGGTGTTTGTCTTGTGGCAACTCTTCGTGGCATGTTCTTACGGTCCCAGCATTCCAAAAGAAGTTCCTTTCTCTTAAGCACATCTGATTAACTCTCAGGAGCGATAAACCATCACTTAGACAACACTGAGACCATTAAATTCATGTTCCCAGGTTTCTAGAGGCTTGTGCCTTTGTGGGTTATTATTTAATAAGGACTCCAGAGGCTCCCATAACAGCCAGTCAACACGTGGCAGAAGAGTTACATATCAACCCTTGTAAAGCTCTTAGGAAGCTACAGGTGGGAAGCAATATATGAGTCAAAACCCAGGTATTTCCCTGGATCAAAATAACACTATTCACTCAAGCCTTTCTCATGAATTGAAGCACAGGTTCAAAACTGAAATTCCTTAGGCCAATATAAAATGATTCTTCTTCCCTTAAACTAGGAGATGGGGTTTTTATCCTTTAAAAGACCATAGCTGTACATATTGATAAAGCATTCCTTCTCCAGCCCAAGGAAGATTTTAAACTTTCAAGGGATTACAGGATTTTATATTGTTAGTGGATAAACCTAATCTTCCCCTACCCATGTTCTGGAATCCCTAATAATGAAAAAAGAAATGAAGGATTAAAAGCTAGTGGTATTACAGCTGTCAACACATCAGCCTTAATTTTTCAAAAGCTTTCACATAGGTACATTGATGTGTCTGCAGTCTTTCACTGAAAGTACTCGATCAGTTTCACAGTGATAAGATAACCAAAAGTTACTTTATTTTTATAAGCACAGCATATCCTTATACATACACTGGGTTCATTTTAAATTCTTCCTTCTCCCCTGAATCACATTTATTTGGAAATATATGGTCACCAAGGATGAAAAGGCATTCTGGTAAGACTTCTGTTACAATACTGACCACTATTAGGTGTGTCGTAGCAATGTGGCAGCTTGTGAAGAGGGGAAAATGAAAAACTGCAAGCACTGATTGCTTTTTTCCTCATAATGTTGAAATGGTGAAATAAGATCCCCAAATCAGCAGTCTTTCATTTCATGTGTTTCAGAGTTTCCCCTTCTGCAGGGCATAGATCAGCTGTGAGCTACCAGGACTCTCCCAAACCAACATCAGCATTTACACTGGATGTTATGACATGATTGTGGCCAAAAAATCCTAACAGGGTGAAAGTTGATGTCTGAAGGAGTGCTGTTTTCAGCCTCCTGTGAATTGTGACCATGACAGAAGAGAATCTTTAAAGAGAGGGTGGCCAGGATACATTCTTTGCTGCTTTTATTAATTTTTTAATTTCTTTTTTATTTCAAGATTCAAGTTCATATCAAGAATATAACTTGAAGAAATGAGGGTTATAAAAATGTTGAGATCCCACAGCTCTTAGATTTTTCAAGGAGCTCTTACTCAGTTTGTTAAGCTATATACACTAGTTCAGATTTCTGACACCTGAGGAACCTGAACATACAAAAATCTGTGGGGCCTGAAATGTACCCCAGAGCTCTGAGGGAACTGGCTGATGTAGTTGCCAAGCTCTCATATTTGAAAAGTCACAGCTATCAGGTGAAGTCCCTGATGACTGGAAAAAGGGAAACGTTGCACCTATTTTTAAAAAAGGTAGAAAGGAGGACTCTGGGAACCTCTGACCTATCAGCCTGACCTCTGTTCCCAGGAACATCAGGGAAAAGATCCTCTTGGAGCTATGCTAAGACACAAGGAGGACAGCGAGGTGATTTGGGACTGCCAGCACAGCTTTACCAAAGGCAAGACCTGCCTGACAACCCAGTGGCCTTCTATGATGGAGTGACTGCATCAGGGGACAGAGAGAGAGAGGTGTTTTCTCTCTGGATGTGGATTTCATTTGACCCCTTCCCTGGAAACATTCAAAGTCAGGTTGGATGGGGATCTGAGTAACTTGATCTAGCTGAAGACAATCCTGCAGATAGCAGAGGCACTGGACAAGTTGATCTTTAAAGCTATTCTATGATTCTACAATAGCCACCTAAAATGGGTGCAATGTCCCAGATACAAATCGTGGGCAGATCCTGCTGTACTGACAGTGGCAGAAATTTGCATCCATACAAATTATTCCTATAGGATATGTCTGAGCATTAAGTCATAACTTCCTTAATAGCCATTAAGGTCAGGGGTGGTTTAACCAAACCTGTTCTAGAAGCCCAGCAAATAAGCTTGCTCATCTCAGCTGGCAACAAATGCAGCTGCATTTGTGGAACCATTCAATGTGTGAAGGAAAAGAGAGAGGAATCAAGAAAAAAGCAGTAAGGAGTGGACAGGGAAATACACCTACATGGGTTCTATTAACTCCAAAATATTTCCAGAATACATAAGTATCTAATTAAGCTCCCCATGGGAAAAAGCTTAAAAAATATGTAGAATCACTGACCCCGCTGGAGGCACAACACCAAGGTACATGGGGGAAAATGCCAAACCTCTTCTCAGTGACCCTAGGTAATGAATAACCATCAACCTCCAGTGCAGAGCAGGCAAAATTTCCCTTTTTCCTCCACCAACCTCTAGGAAAAAAAACCTTCTAAGCAGCTGCTTAAATTGCGTATTGAAGTTTCCTCTCACATGGTCAGGTTATTCTTGGATAAATCAGAGGAAAATGCTCAAATAGAGCTGTGTTTTGAGGAAAAAAAAGAAAAGAGACTTTGGAAAAATCTTCACATCTCTCTTTTACATTGATCCAAGAAGCTAATAGGCAATTAACTGCTGCAATGGTACACTGCCACCTAGAAGAAGCACTTCAAGAGATCACAGACATCCCATCTGATTATTAAAGAGCAAAGATGCCATCACACTGGCCAGATCTTTGCAGTCTGACCTTTGAATATTAAGTTGTCACTGATACACACACCTACCAGACAAATGCTTAGCCCAGTGAGAGATTTTATAATTGAAGAAAAGATACAGACTGATGCCAAAAAACATAGAATGCCTTTCCTATTAAAAAGTTAACCTACATTGATTTACTGCATGTGCATATCTTGCTATTGTGATAATAAATTGACAAAAGAGCCTTTGAGGATGGCCACAAAAGATAAACTTCCTATGGAGGTTTCTGCCTGGGAAAGCCCTTTCAGAAATAAAAAGGTGCAATTAAAAACCAAGACAGATCAAAGAACTCAACAGTAAGATATCATCTTATAGCCAGAATTACTGCACATTCGCTGTTCACAAAGGCCAGCCAGCATGGCTTTGTTTTGGGGTTTTTCCAACTGATATCACTGTTCTTAGCTGAACCTAAATGAAGCATCCCGTGACATGACCTGTCTGTCTCAACCAGGGGAAGGAGTCCTGCAGCCAGGCGGACTTCAGTGTTTGACAGTTGTTGTTCTATGGAGCACATAAGGAGCATAATTATGGGTTTTTCCCATGTAAGCAGCAAGAAAAAAAATAAGGAAACGAAAGCCAAAAAGCTAACTCCATAATGTCCCCCAAAATGCGCTGATCATCTGCTGCATCTAAACATGAAAGATTTAAATCAGAGACTGCAGAGATGAGAAGTTTTGATTTTCTACTGCTTAAGATTTTATTTAAGCAAAATCAGGACTTCCTGGGAGCACACAAATCCTTAACCTCAATTCAAATACAGGCACAATGATTCTTTGTTTCCCCTGTACAGGAACAGCAAATCACTGAAAGGTCTAAACTGTCCACACTGCAATCTGAAGTAATTTCTTATAGTACATAGTGGCCATACCTTCAGAGCTCCATCTCACTCTGCCTCCCCATACAATTCAACAACTTAATATTTGCATTAACTTTTATCCATTTTTCCTATTTTATTAATGAATTAATTCTTCCTGTAAAAAACCTGAAAGCTTCTGTCTTGTGTTTGCAGTTGGTCAATTGATTAAAGATTAAATAAATTTAACAAAGACCCTCAAATCATCCAAAACAATGGCGAAAAAAATTTAAAGTATTATCAAACCAAAGAAAGTGGGATGTTTTCATTTCTTATTCACCATCACTTTCTACTGCTGGAGCATTCAGTCTCTGTTTATCCCTATGAAATCTCTGCAAGACCAAAATATGCTCTGTGCACAGACTAGATAATGCAAAAGATCTCCCTATGAATATTTACACCAGCACAGCAAACACATTGGTGTCGCTCACACATTGAAGGAACTCCATTACAGAGTGCTGCCTAATCTGTGAATTAAGCCACAAACTGGTCTTTCATCATATAATAAGAAATTCAAACAAATAATAAATTCAATAAATTAACCACATAATAATAATTTCAATAAAAATAAATTCAAATTCAATAATAAATTCAACATTTCTGAGATGAAATGTTTTATCAAAAACAATGATCATTATGCTGAACAATGCAATGAACCCTTGGCCAGGAATTCCAGTGCTGAAATAAGGGACATTTGCGTGCTTTCTGAACAATGCAGATTGTCTTAGAGAAATGGATGACCTGCTCTCACCAAAACACTTCTTTTCACCACACCACTGCATAAAACCATAGTAGCAGAGAGCTTCAGGAGGCTTGGGGACGTCACTCACAGCATTGCTGACTGTGCTGCCCAAGGCAGGATCACTGATCACTGATACTTCTGTCATTTTTAAAACACTTTCCCATCCCTTTCCTAGAGAACTCCAACACCTGAAACTTCAAAGCTCCCCAAGGAGTGCATTATCTTTGCTTTAGGAAGCATTCCCTAAAGAATCTTGCTCTGATTTAAGTCTATTGCTTACTATGGTCACCACAAACTCCTACATAAACTTTTTCATTTTGCACTAGTCCTTATGTAAATGAATATTATCATGTCCTCCTCAGATGACTATTCAGCTTTTTAAATTTTTTTTTGTCTCCAAGCTGGACAACAGAAGGCTTATAGTGTGTAGTATAGCTATAGTCTCTTCTCTTATGGCTTGTGAAATGTGTGGTTTGGAAATGGTCTTTCCATTCCAGAATTGTGTTCCATCTCTTTGCAAAAGTACAAGACCTCTGATTCTTGACAATTTATAAACCACCATAATCCCATCACTTTTTTCTAAAAGAATTAAAAAACCCCAACCCAAACAAACAAATCTTCCAAAATCAGCAGCTTCTCCTCCTATACTTGTGTTGATTACTTCTGTGTAAACAGGATAACAAACACAGCACTATTTATTCCACTTAAATTTCATCCTACTTTTCAGACCAGCCTTTATTCAACTAAGACAATTTTGAATTTGAATTTTGTCCAGCAAACTGTTGGCTATTGCTCCCATACCAATGTTTCTTTCCAGAAAATCTCAATCTTAGTCCTTGCTCCATCAGACCCTCCATCAGGGTCTTTCATTACATCCTTATTCATTATATTTACTAAATAAAAACCAAATCAAGGCTGCATGAGATAGGATTTTGACCAATACCTCCTTAATTTTGACCAGGAACTTTTTTTGTTAACTACGCTGTGGTTATCTTATCCAAACAGGTTTTCAAAAGTTTTTCTGCTTCAGATACTTATATAACAGGATTAGAACATTGCCTATGGGCTCCTTTCCCTGTCTGCCTCTTTTATTTTCATGAGAGGTTTTACATTTCATCTTTCCCATTCCTTCTTCTGGTTCCAAACTCATGCTCTGTAACCCTTCATAGTCAAGTAATGGTCTGAGTCTGAGGTAGCATTCCTGCTTTAGCCTAGATCTCACACCTTCCTAGCTACACAAAAAGAAAAGAAAGGCATTTAAGTGTTGAAAGGAGACTGAAAACTAGCAATGGTATTCAACAGTTCTGTAAGCATACCAGAACACAAGGAGGGCTCCAGTATTTATAGAATGGTTTGTGGATCCCTGTGATACTGAGTTCCAGGGGTACAGGACATTGCAGAGTTATGTGGGAGGTGTTGGGGAGTGGAGGCAGGGAGAGACGACAAGTTGTTGCTTTTGAGAGGACATTTCTTCCTTTTTCCTCCCTCCCTTTGATTGCTTTGCCTTTGGAAAGATGCGTAATAAAAAAACTTCAAGCATTTAATCAAGGAGTTTTTCCTGTCCCGCTGCCCTTTTGCCACAGAAATCTCCATTGAAAATGACAGCATGGTCCATGTTCAGTGAGCAACAGCAATACCCATTCCACAAAAAATATATGCAGAGTGTTAATTAGGGTGAATTTTGCCATGTATTCTCTCCTTCTCTGTGCAAGTTACCAGCAGGCATTGAGAATTCTGGTTTGTTAAAGCTGACCAGAAAACTTCTGTCTAAGAAAAGGTTTCTCTTTAACAAAGGTTTTAAGTTTGGGTTGGAGTTTTTTTTATTTTCCTCTCAAATGGGCTAACCTTTCAGGGTTTTTAAGAGGCACTGGAGGTCATTTACCAAGAAACTGAAGGATGCTTTCATTTTTATGTCCAAATATTTCAGGTGAACTCTGGACTCTTTTCACACTCTTTATTCTATTAAACTACCTATTAGAGCATCTCAGCCTCAAACAACCTCAATCTAGTTCTACCTATAATATAAAGATTAGAGATTAGAGAAGTGACACACGAGTCTAACTGCATCAGCAGTTCAGACTCCAGCTACACAAACTCATACCTGAAGACAAGAACCGTATAATTTATCTGTTAAATTCATGACAGAAAACCAAATGAAAACCAAACATGATGCCTGCCCAGACTCCCCACTACAGCTTTGGGCTTTGAGCTCCTTGTAACAGAGAATTAACTCACCAAATGGTAGAAAAATTGGGCCACAGAGTACTCAGAAATTTAAACTGCAGAGAGAACAATAATCCATGGGCATGGTGAAAGGATGAGGTCTGAATGAGAAAACTGCATTATTTATAAGCTAATTATGAACATACATATTTTTTATCACTGCACCGTGACCTGGGGCTCAAGTGCTGAGGAGCCTTGAAAAGATATGATGGCTCAGAATGGAATTAACTTTAAAAAGAGCATTTTCACAGCTTCAGGTCTTTTTATGAGCATCAGAGAGTCTAAAAACATGAACAGAGCAAAGTCACTAGAGGAACTGTTCTTTCCAATAAAACAAAGGTTTCGGAAAGATGCTGCACCCTCAGACATTAATCCAACCTGACAATAGCAATAAATAACAATCACAAGATAATCAGTGCTCAGCCTTAGCATATAAAGGATAACATAAAGGATCTTTCTCTAACACACAAACTGCAGCAGACAGATGGGGTATCCAGATCTCTAGATTTTGACTCTTTGCCTCTTACTGACATCTCATCAAATCTTTTGATAAAGATTTTGTGCCATAACACAGTTGTGCCCCTTCTTCTGGCACACAGAGACTGCCTACCCTCACTTTTGGAGTGAGGCACACACTTCAAGTCACACTTCAAGTCATCACATCTCATCTGAGAGGAGCAAACTGCCTTGCATAAGTAATTTTTTTCATGCTTACAGAATCATTTAGCTTAGAAAATACCTCTGAGATCAAGTCCAACCTCTGACTGACTGATCACCACCACTTTTTCAACGGGACCAGAGCACTGAGTACCACATCCAGTCTCTTCCTGAACACCTCCAGAGACTGTGACTCCACTACATTCTCATGTTTAACAACCTTTTCCATGAAGAAATGCCTCCTGATATCCAGTGCAAGCTCCTATCAGTAATGATGCCCTGCTGAGATACTAAGAAAGATGAAATGATGTCTCAGAGGATGTGAGAAGTTTTCTGTCTACAGAAGCACAGAAAAAAACTCAATAATGTCTATACCACATTCTAGGGACCTGTTCTGGACAGAAGCAACCTTCAGCACTGACTGACAAAGTCCTAAACACCAGATCTAGAACACATTGTTTGGATAATATCACAATATAGCCTTGGCACTCTTCAGTTTCTTCCACTATACTTCCGAAAGCACACAGATCCTCTATGCTTGACATTTTGTGCAATTTCATAAGGAAACGGTCTGGAAAACATCTGGTTTGTCAAAGGGCCTTGAAAGAAACTAAAACCCCACATATGTGTTATCGTATCTTACAGTTTCTTCAACTGGAAGAAACTGCAGTCAGCTGCTAGAAGCCAAACACTGCCACCCTTTACAGGAAGAGAGAACTCAGGCAAATATCCTAATCCTTAGAGCTGCCTGTTTCCTGACTGCATATCTGCCCTGCCTGTAATCCTGAATGCCATCAGTGGGATGAGCACAGCCCCAGTATCGTTGCATGTTCTTTGTGTATACAGAAGCCCTGGGTCACTCCTTCCCCACCAATCTGCAAGAAAAACATACAGAACTGGTGGTTATTGGCCAGCTACCAATTACAAAATTAAAAACCTGTGTGCCAAACGGGCACAGCTGCATCAGCCACTGTTGAGCTGTATGCAGACCTGCCAAATAATAGTCACCTCACTTAGGCTGAGCTGAGATGCATCAGAGCCAATGTCAGAAGCATAGTTAAGAAGTCATTTTTTTCCTATTGAATGAGTTCCTTTCCAATTACCAGTTAAAAAAAATCATACAAAACATGGCACACAATGTAAACTAAATGACACAGCCAAAGACTAGAACAACTTCTCCCTGTAGTACAGTCACACCTCAGGCAAAGTTGCTCACAGGAAAGACAAGATGCCCTCAGAGCAAAAAAAAAAAAACAAAAAAAACAAACAAAAAACAAACAAACAAACAAAAATCTTAGACATGCATTTCTTGGTATTAATAAATTAAATTATATATGCACCCTACAGGTGCTTTCAGGAATGAGAGTATGGATAAGACTAAAAAAACCAACCAACCAACCCATTTATTTTTACCTATATCTATTTTTTGTAAAGTTTTATGTAAATACTGATTTCTTTCCCCTAGTCTTTTCAGGAAACAAAAACTGAGTTTTTACATTCAAGTAGCAGAAATCAGAGACAGAAAGGCACTTTTTTATGTGAGATGTTTTCTTTTAAGGAAAAAATATTGACATTTCTAATGGAAATAAACCCTGAGTAGATCTGACTAGGCTATGCAAGAACCAGTGAATTTTTCTCAAAGTGTCCATCACTGGATTATAACAAATGATTCCCATCAAATTTGCTGTAATTTCTTTTCAGGAAAACAGTTATTTGCTGAGCTTTTTAAAGTCAAGAGTAGTTAGATTATACTACCTGTTTGAGCAGAACCAGCCTCCAGGTAAAATTTTTCTCAGAATCTATAAGTTCTCTTTTATTTACATTACCACAATATATTTGTTTCTGAGCAATGTCCAGAACTGCTTTTGTAATGGGAAAAAGTCACCACATTTTTGTTTGGCCTGTGGACCAATAAGATGAATTACAGCTCTAATTCAAAACACCATTGCTTCCTTAATCACAAGCAGATAAGAAGAGGGAAAAAGTCATAAGAATTCTCTCTGAATTCTGTTGGCTTTTATCTCATTTCTTGTCAGTCATCTACAGTCATTTACAGGAATTTTTTCTTCAAGGGTGACCTATTTTTCCCTCTTTGATTGTAGAATTTTCAGAAAGATCTTTCATCATCTAATCAACTTTTTAAAAACAACAGTTTCAATTAGCTTTCTTGAAATGTGCGCTGTGGCCATCTACATGCAATGCGCTCTCTTAAGAAGCAGCCCTGTCTTGTTTGGGTTTTTGCTGTTCTCCTCTGTTTTTTTAAGGAGTTTTCTAAAGTTTTATTTTTAGGTTTTTTGTGTTTATTTTTGTAATAAAGTTAGATACAATTTTATATAAATAACTTTTTGTTGTTGTAAAATCTAACAATGTTTACATTCTTTTTATAAGGATGGACTGTTGGGCTGTCTGGTGTAGTTGAGGAGGAAGATTTTCTTCCTCCAATTTATAGTCACTACTAAAATTCGATAAATGTTGAAACTGTAAACAAACCCTCCTCTTTTCTGCCTTAACGTGTAAGTGTTAGTTCTTTATGTCATGTGCAACAGCCCTACATTCCTCCAAGGAGAAGGCAGCAGACCTTGTCTCAGGAGAAGGGGACAGAGTTTTCAGCCACCACCACTGCCATCCCCTCCTGAAAGGCCACAGGCAAGTCATACAGTGATGCTGTGCTTTATTTCCCCATCTGTGCTGACTTCCTACAGATCCCAATATTTATTCACTAAAGGGTTTGAAGTGACTCTAATTGAAGAAAACATCACAAAAAAAAAGCCTGAGCTTTTTCCTCAGTCTGTAAGGTACTTAGAGTACCTTGCATGGGCTGTGCTCTTGTGCCCCCCTCCACCCAGGCAGGATATAATTCCCAAAAGAGATTCATGACATTACCATAAATCTAAAAAAAAAAAAAAAAAAAGAAAAAAAAAAAGAAAAAATCAATATTTTAATATGTCTCTGTGTTTGTTTTAATTAAACTAATGAAATCTAATATATGTTAAGATTTGCAGTAAGAATAAGGATAGAATAACAATCATCTTGCACAGAAGTTCCTTCAAATTTTACTATTGTTTAATTGAAGGAGCAACAACTCCATCTATAGGGGAAACCCATCCCGACAAGGAGGCACCAATTAAGTATCATCCTCCATCTTTTTATCTTAATCTGAGGGCGTTGTTTCGCACCATTGATTTTTAAGCAGAAATCCCCACTGAACTCAACGGGGATTTCTGTTCAAAAATCAATGCCACAATATAGCTCAGTGTATTTAAACTCACCCTGGACTCCGCTTTAGTCTACTTTCTTTCCTGCTTCTTCAGCATGGCAAGAAAACTGTTATTTTTATGTCTCTATTGACTACATTTTAAGATATTAAATTAACCAGACCTCACACAAGTAACAACAGTTATTATTTTTACTGTTTTAAAGCTAAACCTTGGTTTTCCATAAAATGTCACAGTGGTAGACAAAGTGCAGCTCAGCTGTGTTGTGGGGGAGAAAGCAGGATGCAGCAGACTCAGAGTGAGTACTAATACATTGGGAAAACTAAGAGTCTATTGAAACCAACCTAGAAATGTGGTTTCTTTCCAACCGTGTGTATTGCTTTTCATTTACTTTGTAGTCAGGGCACATGAGAATTTGTTTGAAGGATGTTTACTGTACTTCTGCAAGTCCTGTGTGTGATGCACTGGCTTTCACTCAAATATAAATCTTCTGGCTGTCTATAGAGACTTTGGGACTACTGGGACATGAACACACACAGAAGCAATTGTTTCTAACTGAAAAAATTAGAAATGTCATTTTTTTAGAGTATTTGAAGTTTTTTTACTACAGAAGAAAAACATTTCTAAAAACTTGTTCAATTAACTTGTGTAAGAGAGAAAACATTCCTATAGCTCCTCCAGCTGCTTCCTGTAGTTCTCCTTAACAGCTTCCCCATTCCCTAGCCATGCCAAACTGCATCCCAAGTCTTGTACTGTGGGTCCAAGGCTTCAAGTAATTTTGATGGACTTCAATCATGAATTGGTTTGCCCTGGATCATTCAGAATTGATTCTACCATATTGCCAATGAACAAACAAGGCAGAAAGGGATTGGGTTCTATGTGGTCTGATATTTGTTTATCAGTTTAGCTGGATGCACTCTTCAGTTAAGGAACTAGATCAGGAATCAGGGCTATCTCCTTGCCACCTTGGAACATAAACCCTTAAACACATTTTGGAAAGTAGTAGACATGTTCATGGGCCAATGTGAATATATAGAATCAAAAGGAGTTTTGAGGGATGGTGGAACAATGTTGAGGAACCAGACACAATTTTAAGCAGACTGCATTGCTCTAATGGACGCAGACAGTTCTCACAGTAATGGTAAGAATGTATCATCCCAAAAAAGACAAAAATTTACAGTTATCACCAGCAACTTTCCTGAGGTCTGCTAAACCCAC
The DNA here is from genome assembly GCA_013400275.1 of Rhadina sibilatrix. Taxonomy (NCBI): domain Eukaryota; kingdom Metazoa; phylum Chordata; class Aves; order Passeriformes; family Phylloscopidae; genus Rhadina; species Rhadina sibilatrix. The sequence continues at coordinate 29,594 of VWYO01001194.1, forward strand.
TCTCCAATTCCTCTTTCACGCACAAGTCTAAAAGATGGAGAGGCTTTGGGGCTGTAGGGACATACACACAGGGGAAGACAAATGCCTTCTTTGCTTTAGAACAACTCCTTTAAGAACCAGAATGAAACAGTCTTTATAATGTGCGCCTGCTCTGATCCCGTGAAAATCAATGTCAGACTCTACTGATTTCATGGGAGATAATTGGGGAGGCTTTGTGATACTTTAAAAGGACAAACTGTGAAAGATTAGGAGTGGGCTTGTCATAGTATGTATTTATGCCAACTATAGTAGGTCTCATCTTCGTATCTGGCTAGGATCTCAGTGCAGTCTTGATTTCATGTCTGTCCTTTGCATTATGCCAGTATATTTGCAAAAAGAGCAAGTGGAGTCCTACCCCATGGGCTATTTTGAGAGCTAAGACATCTTGAAAAGATTCTGTAACCACATCCCCTGATATCTCTTCAAAACAGGTGAGATAATTTTAACAACAAATATTTCGTCTCCTAAAAGTAACTGACACAGTATTTAGTTATATAGATTATCAAGCAAAACTGGGTTAATATAAAGCACAAACCACAATTTTCTGTGCTTTCCTGCAGGACTCTGCTCAAGAGAGCTTTTTTAGATCAACCACAGTCAAGCAAGTTTGCTGTCATTTTGTGATATAGTAGGAGCCAGTCAGCACCAGATATAGTGCTAATACTGTGAATAATGCTGCAGGCACTGATGCCTTACCACCTTCTGAATTGAGCACTGATGTTATTACACTTTGTTCTAATACAGACTTTAGGGAAACAGAACAGAGGCCATTACTCCTGAGACTGAACACAGCAAGAACAGAAGGCTCAGATCGCATGATACACCCTTAAAGTCAGGGGTCCTACAGAAAATCCATAATATGGCTATTGTTCCAAGCTTTCTAACAAGTAGCTGATAGAAAAGGTGCTGTTAAGAACTGGTTTTCCTTGCTAAAGAGCTTCAGAATTCAAGCAGTCTTCTATCCCACCTGTTCAGAAAAAAAAAAAAAAAGCCCATATTTCAATAGGAGCTTTCACATGAGAAGCTCAAAGTACTTGCAGAGCTTAATTTGTCACACCTAATTGCTCACTATCCTAGAAAAAATATCTCACCATCTTAGTAAATGTCTCACTGTGCCAGCAAGACAGCGAGATATTATCCTGATCTTGGACAGAGGGAAAGCAGGACATTAAACAGGATGCTGTAAAAGTGATGAAACTTGAAAAGAATCCAGATCTCCTGTTAAAAGGCTAGCTAAAATCTGCAATTCCCAGTACACAGAGAAACTTCATATCTTTATTCATTTAGATAATCATGATAAATAAATCCTGTCTTACTCTACTTCCCAAAAGCCTAAGAATTTTAATACATTTCATGAAATTGTATATAAATTTTAACTTACCACTTTTAATAGTACTGTCTTGGTATAATGATGTGAACTGCCCTCAGTTTCCTATTACTTTAGGTCCACAAAAGCAGAGTTCTCCTAATATATAGTGAATATTTTTCTGTTGGTGTTGTAGTGAATCTCATGTTGCCAGTTACTAGACATTACTGCTATTGATATCTCAAGAAAGAATTTTAAATAGTTTTAAATAGAGAAACCCCTGTTACAGAGCTAACTATCATAATTAAAGCAGACAGGCACTCAGGAGAAATGAAACTTTCAAATAAGGTGTGCAACAATTGGGGTCACAAAAGGACAAAAGGTGCCAAGGACTTCAGGAGAAAGACACTGGTGTACAAGCAACCTCCATGCTCTTGGGAATGTCTCTGGGAGAAGGTGTTTGCAAACAGCCAAGCAATACCCTGTGAGAAATATCTGCTTTGCCAACAGCAAACTAGCAGTAGGAAAGATGAGACTGCGAGAATAATTTCCACACTTTGTGTAAACATGTGTACAATCTCTTCCTTTTTCAGTCCTCAGGAAGATATAGCCAAATACTCGTCTGCAGCTGACCTAAGACACAGAGCAAAAGTCCTCTCCTCATGTTTCTCTGTAAAACTTTCAAATAAAAAAAATGTACAGCTGCAAGTTTTTTGTTCCCCTTTTTATTCTTTATCTTGCGGATCAATCTCCTGAGAAAAGGAACACATTCAGTACAAGCCATTTCAGGTGTTCTCCCGCTGGTAAATACAAAAACCATCACTTCTAAAAAACCCCATGTGAGGCTGGGAAGGAACATCTAGTTACAATACAGAAACCACAGCCATAAACAATTACACATTCTCAAACCAGCAGGATCTATCCCAGTTCCAGTTCAAAATCCCTACCAGAGTGCCTGCTTTCCCCTTTCTACAGCATTGGGTAATGTTAAACACCACAGAGGAATTAATGACACAGGTTTTGAGTTCAATATATTAACATTCATGTCTTTGAATATTTTCCTCAGTACATCATCAAGGAAGTTTTAGTTATGCCTCCCATTTTCCTCTGCCTCTTCTCTGAGAGACACAACTGCAATTTAAAATACAGTTCATAAATTTCAAGTTACCTAGGCGACCCCAAGAAAGGTTGGGCTGCTGGTACCAAGAAAGGTACCAGCTGCTTTCCTAGGTCTGGTACATATCAGAATGGAATAAGACCTGTCACAACAAAAGGTTTTCCTTGTAAACTAAGCCTGTTTTTCACAGGACTATTCTAGAACCATACAGCTTTAGGGACACTTCTGACATAGGTTACCTGGGTGTTCAGCACTGCAAATCTTCCCTCTGTGCTGTAAGCTGAACTTTGCCCACTAATCTATTGCATAAGTGCAACAAATTTAAATAGGGACTATTTTTGCTGCTGGCTTCCCCCAGGAGCATTTTCTTCTCCCCATCCCATCTGCTGCCTCCATTAGCAGAATCTGCCTCATTCCACTCACTACCTAACCAAAAAGCCATAGTCTGAGACCTGACACAACATTCAAACCTGAGCCCAGAGCTCTGCTGCCTTGTAGCTAACCTTGACAGTGCCTTCTGGGGAATTCAGTCCCAGAGAGTAAGATTCCCATTTTTTTACTGAGAATGTTCATACTGCTCTGAAGGATTCACATTACAAAGTTCAAAGTTTCAATGCTTACCACTGTAAGCCTTGTACAGTAAGACTGAATGAATAAGAACAATGAGTGAGTCTTCTCAAATAAATTAACAGAAAATATCCTAGAACATTTTATAAACTGGATTTTCTGTCTAACACAGCATATGTACAATGATGTACCATATACATTAGTCATTTGGAATGACCTGGACAATGATCCTCTCTTTGGAGTGACTGCATCATTCCCAGCATACACAGTAAAATATTTTTATCACATTGTGAGGGTTTTAAGGAACAGAGCAGAAAGTTGCTAACTTAGATTCAAGACAACAAATGAAGTTTATTAATCAAATTATGGGTTTCTGATAATTGCATCCTTTTCAGTAATGAACAATTGCACATTGTTACAGGACAGAGTTTTGTCAATGACTGGGTGCTATTAATCTTAGTGTGACTAATGAATAATTGAAATATTTTTCAGCTATTCTGCTGGAGGAAGATTTAGGGACAGTCTTTTTCTTTCAAATTATATGAAGCAAAAGTAACTTGGACATATAATGCAATCAGTTTTATAATTGACAAGCATGATTGCAATTTTGCAATAAAATATATGCCAGTACTTTAGCAAATTATTGCCTAATGTCATATGAATCTGACATTAATGAAGAAATTGAAAAATAAACAGTAGTAGCAACTTTAAATACAAAAGCATATTTGAGAAAAATATGATTAAGAACAACATGATGTGTGAACATAGATTGCCTTTTGGTTCAGCATTTCTCATTTTCATACAGCTTACAAGATTGCAAAGGTTATTTTTATTGAATAGCTAACTTAGTTTAGAGATGTTGCATGCCCACTCTATTTTCTAAGCAGAGCAACACATATTCTAGGGATTACATTCTATTAGTGGGGGGATGAATTTTTTAAACTTGTTTGTTCTGGGATTAGAAGAACATGAGTTTGCAATATTTTGAAGTCATCTACACATTTTGAAATTAAGTTAAAGCTTACAGAATTAGAAAAGGAAATCATTCTTTTTCCTTCCAGTTGGGAAAGGATTAGACAGTGTGTGAGCAACAAATGAATCTTTGCTGCATTGTTTCAAAACTGGAAAATGAGAGGGGCATGTGCACATCATAGAGAACCATCCCACGTAGATGACAATGAGGATGATTCACATGGCTTTGAAAAAAATTATGGTCATTGAGAATAACCATATAATTATGAACTTTCACAGAAGTGCACAGAATGGTGTTCTACAATTATGAAAAATATAGGTGTTAATGTAAAACATTAGACAGATGTGTCTCTCAGGAATACTATGACATTGTGAAATGCCATTTTAGACAAAATTAGATTCTAACTTAATAGGCAGGTTAAAAGTCATTCTTCAAAGGCTCTGTATGGTCTTAAATTACATGAACTTACTATGAATTGAAACTGAGGGGGGAGGAGGGCAGAAGGCTTACCATGTGAACAGCAAGATTCAGCTCATGTTAGTATCCTAAGCAAGAAAAGCTCTGCAGATCATGGTATGTACAACACAGACAAGTACAGAACTGGGCATGACGCACAGCCCCACCTGAAAATGTGCCAACAAGTGAACCTTGAGAGACATCCCTAGTCTGACATCACTGACACTACAGACCTTTTAAAATACTGTAAAAACTCTATCAGCCAAAGGCCAGTTTCGTTTCTGGTATTACGGCATAATCTAAAAATCACAGCAAACATTATTGTTCCATAAAGCAAGGAAGCAACACTTAACAGAAAGTTTACCATTATAATTAGCAAAGGATGGGTGAAAAAATCCTACCAATATTAGCCTACAATTAGAAGAGAAGAACTATGTCAGAAGCCCACATCTTTCCACTGACAATAGAAGGACCCTGAATCAGAGAACTTCAAGGTCTAAAGCAGCACATGATATCTCTCCCATGTGCACTGACTGGATTAGCACACTGCCTCAAGTCATCCACCTACATTTTCAAAGTGGTGGAAAATGAAGCTGGAGTTCCCCATAAATGAATCTATTTTTTTCCTTTTTAATTTACCTTCTAATAGTCTCATATTGTTCACATAAGCCTGTTTATATTTTTTCAATAAGAATAAAGAAAATAGTTTTGTTAATGGAGACTTTGCTGGTTTGGGTTGGAGTAGAGGTTTTATTCTCCCCAGTAGCCAATAAAGGGCTGTGCTTTGCATTTGTGCTGGGAGCAGTGCTGAAGACACAGGGATGTTTTAGTTCCTGCTGAGCAGAGCCTGCACAGAGCCAAGGCCTTTCCTGCTCCTCACCCCTGAGGAGCCTGGGGGTGCACAAGAAGCTGGGAGGGGACCCAGGCAGGACAGCTGATACCAACTGACCCAGGAGATGTCCCAGAGCATGTGGTGCCATGCTGGCTGTGTAAAGCTGCGGAAGGAGAAGGAAGGGTGGATGCTCAGAGTGATGGAGTTTGCCTTTCTGTGTCATCATTGGGTGTGACAGGCTCCTGCTCTCTTGGGGATGGCTGAACACTTGACTGCCCCATGGGAAGTGGTGAGCAAATTTCTTGATTTCTTTTTTATCTGGAAGTGCCTATTCCTTTACCTATTAAAACTGGTTTTATCTCAACCCACAAGGTTTTTCATTCTTACCATTCCAATTCTCTACCCCATCCCGTGGGAGGGAGGAAAGAAGTGTGGGGCTTAGTTGGGGTTAAATCACAACAGGAGCCCATCTCCCAATTTTGTTGATATGTTAGTCAGGCAAAAGCAATATTTTCAAGGCTAAGAGCTGCATTTTTTTTTCCAGCTATGTCAAACCAAGGCATTGCCTTCTGCAGAATGCAACTTATGTGACATTTCCTCGGTTCACTTCCCTGGACGTTTTGTCTGGAACAAAAATATGCAGCTCAAGGAAATAATTTTCAGTGTATTGTAGATTAAGCCTTTCCTTCTCTTTGCCATTTTTTGTAAAGCACTGTGATGTGTCATTGGGGTATTTACTGCTTCGTTATGCATATCTAACCTCTTTGAGGAAGAAGTTTAGCTGTCAGGCAGAAAGTATCAAGGGGGCTGATAACAATCTCCTTTTAAGTAGAAATTGACAGTCTGTATCAGTGCCTGCTTTGAAACCAGCAAGTTAAAACCCACCTGCAGTCAAGAAGGAGGGCCTCTTAACAAGTTCCCAGCAGCAGGAGCCAATTTTCATTAAATCAGCATTGTTGAAATTAAAACTCTAAATACTTGCTATACAATGACGAAATTTCCATTATGTGCACTACTTCTCCTTCTTTAGGAGGAAAAAAAATGTTTGTCTGTAAACTGGTACTTAGCAAGTGTTCAGGACTGACAGCTCTCAGCAGTAAGGTCCTTTAGGTATGAATGAAAAAGACATAAGAAGAGTAGCAACAAAAGCTGCTCCATTACAACTTCTCAACTAAAATCCCACATGGGACACCATTCCAGCTTTCAGCCACTGCCCACAGATCACACCTGGATTTAGGGTAACATTTCAAGCCCACATGCCCATCTCTGTGGCAGATTGCTGCAGTTCCCATCAGCAGCTACCTGAGTCCCAGAGCCAGCACACATGTGAGAAGTATGTGATAAAGAATTGGGTCATTTCAAATTCACTTGTACATAATTATTCACTAGATGAAAGAATACTGCTGATACACAGATGACCCCAATTATATCTGTTAATGAATAAAGGAACTCCATAGCTACTTCCTACTATTCTGCACTCAGACGAACATTGATGTTGGCAAGAACAGAAGTTTGATTATGAGCTTTGTACTCTGCGTGCTTTGCTTGACTATTAAAATTATAAACCCAACACAGCCCAGTGCTTCTCTTAAAACTCTCCCAGACAAACAAAATGTCTGGACACAAAGTCAGAACCATCTTATACTGGCATGTCTAGGCACACAGGCACACACTTTCCTGCTACAGTTCCCAGCTTGGTTCTGGAAATCCTTTTCCCTTTGCTCCTCCCTAGTACAGCCATGAGTCAAAGGGGCTGAAAGACAGAGGCCAAAGTGCTGACAGGAAAGCCAGAGCTGTACAGACAGCAAAAGGAACCTCTCCCTGATCCCAAAATAACCCCAATGAGGACTGATCAGATGCCACTGCCGAACCTAAGACTCCTTAAAAGGACTAAAGCAAGGACTGTAACAGCTGGAGGATGCAAAGCAATGCAGAAGTAAATGGAAGAGCCAACTGCAAATAAAGAAAAAATACACACAATAACTGGAACAAGCAACTGGTGGACCCCCAGAACAAATGAAAGCTGTCTTTGAAAGTGTGCAGTATCTAGAGCTCCCAACATCTCTGGCTGACTGGCAAGACCTTGTTTTGCAGTTATTTATTTACCATATTAAGCTCATTCATTAGAGGTCAGATTGCCTTCATATCATTTGCTGCTCACATTCATCACTTTGGTAACATGTTGGTATTTAGAAAATCTTCTGAATTAACACCATGGTCAATGACTGTGCCACACTTCCGACCACTGCTTTGCACAAATTTGGGTGCAATGCTTGCATTCCTTGTTCCTTTAATACCAACTTAATCAGTAGCAGGAATAGCTAAGGGTGATCTACTATTTTTAGAGCATCTGTTTGAAAAGCTCAAAAGCAAGTCTAAATAATTACTAAAAGTTTTGGAATACTTTAAATTTGTGTGTGCACACAATAAAGTAAAAAAAAAATAAAGTAACTTATTTTCATATATTTTTTATCTTTTGAAGCCCAAATTTGAAATAAAATCTGTTTCAAGCAAAATCGAAATTTGTTTCAAAGTATTAAAAACTAAAAGTCAAATCTTTTTTGTTACTTTCTTATATATTCTATTCAGCTGATGTTATTTCTACTTCAAGTCTGAATTTTTAACTGACTTTTGCCAATCTCACACTAATTTTCCACATTAAAAACTTCAAGCCCTTATACATCTATCTTACCAAGACAATTTTTATATTTCAAAGGAAGAACTCCAAGATCTTTCAAATATGAGATACAGATTTGGGTATGTAGGGACAAAGATAACATCTGTAGGACAGGTATTCTTTACCCTACAAATTCATTGGGTCTGATTCAACAGGCTCTGCTAGAAACCTGCACACAGAGTCAGAAGTATGTGCGAAAAAGAGGAATTCTGAATAGAAGATTACTCAGACATGGCAGACTGATTACTGCAGCATTCTGTCTACCAGCATCTAAAATATCAATAAAAGCTCAATGCTACTGACAGGATAGTTTAGTAAAATTTTCCCTAGACTTGTACAGCAAGAATTTGCTGACAAACTTTTAAATTAATAATAGACAAGGTAGCTTAAAAAAAAAAAATTGGAATGCAAACCATAGCAGAATAGTGAACAATAAAACAAAATGAGGGGGTTTTTTTTGTTGTTCTTGTTTTGTTTCATTTTATTTTTCCCCAGAACTAAGTATAATCTTTCTATAAGTTGCTCAGGATAGAGTGCAACTCATAATAAATAGAGAAATCACTGATAAACAGATGAGTCAATGAGAGGATAAGCTAGTCTTGATAATCCAGAAAAGAAGAAATTTACCCAGCACCTGGAAGGAAAAAAAAAAAAAAAAAGATTTCCTGAAAAAACTAAATAACCCTCTGGGTCAATGCAAGTTTAAAATAAAGGATTAAGGGCTTAACCCAATGCCTGCTGAAGTCCATGGAAGTCCTCAAATGATCTGAGACTAAGCCCTAGGAGGGGGGAGGGTGTCAGCTTATTTATCTGGTAGCATTTTTACTTGCAGCTGCATGCCTCTTTCTATTTCAGCTTGCATCTTTCCCATTGCCCTATTTTTAAAACTTGTCTGCTTAATTTAGCTTAGCTTAGCTTAGTTTAGCTTAGCTTAGCTTAGCTTAGCTTAGTTTAGCTTAGCTTAGCTTAAAACACTTAGCTCTATATCATAGAGAAGAAAATATAGGCAAATAGGATGAGTACTATAGATCAAGTGGCTAGGCTGGATATGACAGCATGAAAAATTAACAATTCATCATTAGAATGGACGAAATAATTCTTATAAACTAATTAGCCCAAGCTCCTTTAGCATCTCAAAGCCAATGAGTCCAAGATGGACTTTTCTGTCCTTTGGAGTATCCTGGGCTCTCCAGCACATCAAACCCAGCCAAGCTGAGGAAGAGCATGAGAGCTATGGGTGCAGCGCTGCATATACTCTCCATGCTCTATGGCTTTAATTTTGTGCTGAATTCTGTGCAAATTCCTTTCTAATCTTGGCTCATGGTCCACAAAAGAACTTCATGGGGACACAGTGCCCAACAGGCCCCAGCCAGCCCTTCCACAGGAACTGTCACATCTGTGGTGTTTTCTGGTGCAGGGAATCCACTGAATCCATTGGTGAAGAGCTCTTAGAGAAACTGCACTTCCCATAGACCTTAAAGTCCACTACAAACCTGGAAAATCTTGTGAAACAAAGCATTGTGTACCTGTCCATGCCGGGGGGTGGGACTGGAATGAGAGGATCTTTAAAGCCCTTTATAACACAAACCTTTTATGGGTGTGAGAATCTAGAGAAACAAAGCAATGAAAAATTTCACAAGACACTTTTCTCATAATTTATGCTGTCTGCCAGTCCTCTGTACTTCTCCAACTCTATATTCTATCAGAAAGTACATAAAGTGGCATCTGTATTGATACTCCAAAGCAAACAAGACCTGACATTAGAGGAAAGAACCTGAACTACTTAATTCACAACCACATTACTCCCAATTCATAACCATGTAACTCTATTAAAGGTAATTTATGCCAGCATAAAACTGGAGTATTGGAGCAGTAAATCAAACCCAGAACTGGATATTCACACCAGTTCAGCTCAATTTTATTTAGTGCAGGTGTTCACTTAATTTGGATGATAGGATCTGGAGGAGGAGATAGTCTGCTGTGAATTTATTTCTGCTGCCTGGTGGACTCAAGTCAGTACAACACTGGCCCTGTATTTGTGTACTTCACAGATGGCTGAATATATGTTTTCTTCTGTCTGAAATCCACATTGCCTTCACTTAACCTTGGTTTTCATCTTCACTACATTTAGAGTGTCTCAAAAGTGACAGCAAAGGAGTGAATATAATAATTAAAAGACCATACAGGGGTAATATAAAAATAATAGTAATAAAAAACCAGGAGAGAATCTTACAAGGAGCTCACAGGAGAGAACAAAGACACAGCAACAGGCAGTAGCAGCTTTAACTTGACTGCCAGTTTTCTATAGTGCAATCAAAGCCATTGTCTGCAAGCCACAGGTGCACAGCACATAGAACAGACAAAATGCAGTGGGGAGTGATGACAGTTAACTTCTGAGCCCATGCTATATTCAGCCCAACATTCATTTGTGCATCTGTTGTGCTGAATTTTAGTCTTTAATTATTTTTCCTCTGATATCAGAGGCATTTGAGCAGCTGAGGAATTGTACCAAAAATGCTGCATGATAGAGAGGGTCTGGGCTTTAGGAGGAAGAGGTTTATTCAGGAACCTGAAATGTGAAGACCCTCCCTGTGTTTATCAGCCAAACATGCCAGTGGTGCTGACTCTGGTGACAGTGCATGTTGTCAGTTCAGCTGCAAAGCAACTGCCAAGGAGGGTGCCCATCAATTCAAATATCAACAGAACTGTAACAATACAAGTATGGATTTTGTTTAGAGGACAAAAAAAGGCCATGGGGGAAAATCATTAGATGCATTAAAAAAATGAATGGTAATATTGTTATAATGGCTGATTTCACTGTTTATCACAGACCAGGTCTATATGGATTACACTTGGATGGTGGTATTTTGATCTCAGATGTTCTCCCCACCAATAGGGTACTTTTTGAAATTAGATGCAGTCTGACCTCTTATTCCTTATTTTCATCACTCTCCAATCAGTGGGAGGAAATGAGTCCCCTGGGAGTGTTTGATTCACATTGGCTCACTGTGTTATTTCAGCTGTGAAAGATGCTAATGAGCTAATATCAACTTTCCGAGTGGAAAATACACTTGTCGCTTTAAATTTTTGTCCAGAAACCAGCATTTCATCATTTTTGGTAAGGTCTATCATTACACTGCAGCAAAAGAAGAAACCTCAAGAAATTAAAGACAAGTTCAATCCACCTAAAGAGCAGAATTTCATGCAGTCTCCTTCCAATATGTAATGCAGATCACATAATTTGCTGTGGAAATTAGTTTTCCCAGTTGGACAGAACAGGGCAGCATCCCAAGAAGCTTTGAGGATAATTGATTTCTCAAAGGAAAAAAACATCATGGAAAGTTTTCAGTTGCTCTTGAGGAACTCACCTGTGACCCTTAGACAGATAAACAAGTGCATAACAACGGGCAAGGGCACACAAAGGGAAGAATTTTACAGTTATGAGGTTTCAGTTTCAGGGTGAATCCTCATCTTCAACACATACAATTAGAAAAATCAGATCACTCTAAAAAAGCAAAGAAACTTGCAGGCTTTTATAAGACAAACAATTTCAAGTTGACTATTCAGCTGTTAG
>VWYO01001194.1:41161-54725 GCA_013400275.1 Rhadina sibilatrix
GTTAGGTTTTTTTTGGGGGGGGTTGTTTTGGTTTGGTTTTTTGGGGGGGCGGGGGGGTGGAACTTCAGAAGAGTTATAAAACAATGAAAACCCTTGTTCTCTTTTCTCTACCAGAGGTGTCACTTTTGAAGAAATTAGGTCAGTCTCACTACTCCAAGATTCATAAAGTCTTTCACAGAAGTTGTAATGCTTTCAAGATTTCCAAAATCAACCATTGCATTAAGAAAAGAGGACATTCCATCCCTTACTAATTTATTTTTTAATAAGCTATCAATTTAAACACAAATCTTTAGGTTTCAGGTACTTTTTTTCCCCCAGTTAGTTCACTGATCTTCCTCAGATAAACTTTTTCATTTCAGGAGAGGTCTGTGGTACAATATTACTTGCAAAGTGTTGATGCTTTGGCATGGACTTTTCTGAGACAGAAAACTTCTAAGTTTTCAAGATTTAAAGCAAGATTTAGAGCTTTTCTTTCTTCTCTTCTACCAGCCAACTACTCATCACACATTCTGCTTTGCATAAACCCCTCTGAGAAGACTTAAATACATGCATGGGAAAGCACAAAAAGCTGTTTCACCTAGCAGACCAAGAGTGACAGCCAAAAAAAATTTGAGGGCGATTTTTCTCCAGGACACAAAGACAAGCTCCATTTTTCTAGTACTTGAAAGCAATAACCAGTGAAGATTAATGATCTGAGCAGATCTGTCCAAAAGGTTTCTGTGAACACACCAAAAATTAAAACCTACCTTTTTTTCCCCCTCTTTTTTCCTTACTGTCTGTTCAGAATTTAAATCTGAACATTTTAAGTTCATAGAACCATTGAAAGTTTAAGTTTTAAAAATCTATAGACATCACAAATAAGTATCTCCACTGAGACAATACAAGTATTTTGGCTTTGCTTGGTTTGTTTTGGTCTTTTCATTGATTTATTTTTCTGGTTCTGTAGATGCCTTTAACAGGCATTAAGTCCTAGACTGTTCTTGGTTATCTGAGCAATTATGCAGATGGTGGAAGGTGCACTCAGATCATATTATTTGAATATAAATTTTTGCAAATTTTGAATTAATCTGAATTTTTGTGCTGCCGTCTGAACTGCAAGCCTCTTCTAATGACCATTTTTTGCCTGCTTTTAACAAAGAAAGAAATTCTAGCATTTGGTTTATTTTTCAAGGGTCTTAATGTGTAAGAATAGTTTATACTTTCCAGACAAACTATTAAGACTGGGAAAGGAATGAATGAGATTAGTCCATTTGCCCCAGCTCTGAAGCTGCCACATAAGACACTGATTGTCAGTGACAAATCATTCTTTGTCTCTGAACCACTTTTGAAGCTTCCTAGAACTGTCTGTTGACTACATAAATAGCAAATGCATCATCTGGCACTCACAAACCAGCTCCATACAATGCCATGTGAGTCACTGCTGATCCTCCCTTATGGCATTTGCTTTAGCAGGTGTGAATACATCCAGAAGGAAGAGAAAAACCCACAATATACTACATACAAATGATGCTTAACATACTGCAGTGCATTCTTGTTTCCAATTCCTGGTTTTGTAATATTATTTCCTTTCTCTGTGCCACCCTAGCAATACTAAACTCCAATGAGATGATAGCTCAGAGCTCAAATTCCAACTTGGTTCTGCATTATCTCTCAAAAACTAATCAAAAGGCTGTCCAGAGGTCAGACACCTGATTTTTAAAGGTTATAGTGATTTAAGCCTTCTTGATTTACATTAAGGAGCTTCTCAAAAACACCTGAGGAAGAAGAATTTTGGAGGTCTGTGTTCTGTGATGATACTTTCCTGTGTTGACAAGCAAAACCCCTCGAGTGAGCCCAACAGGCAGTGCCAGGCTTCAGCACCCTCCAGCCCTGCAGGCAAAGCCCAGAGCTGCATTTCTGGCTCTAAACTGATGCACAATACATACATAACAAGAACCACAGGTACAACAAATAAAGAATGTTGATAAGATTTTCTGGATATGTTGGGAGCAGGTGTCTGTTGTTTAGCTTTTAGAATAATTTCTGGTAAAGAGGGAAGTTTTCCTAAACAAAAGGTCTCCACATTATCCAACATTCCCAAACTCCATAAAAGCAGACAAACCCACTTACAAATACTGTTATTATAAAATTCTTTAATCAAGGAAAAATACTTTTTTACTGCTCCACTATTTTTTATTGGCTGTTTTCAAAACAAGCATGACCCTGAAGGTATATATTGCATGATTTTTATACCACCATATCAACTCCACTTTATTAATGAATATTAATACAAATGGCCCAGAACTTGGTACAGAGATGCTTTGCTCATAAATTACAGCGTGTTTTTACTAGGATTATAGTCAAATCTTGCCCTTTTTTATTTCTTTTCACTTCTGTTTTGAATTCTGCACTTCCTCTCATGCACAGAAAAACAAACATTTGTATAAGAAACAAAGATAAATTGATTAATCTTTGTAATTACCCATCTATACTATACACACTTTTATCACATAAACAGAAATAAAAGCAATTGTGTCTGTGGCCTTCCTTTCCCAACAGGACATATGAACACCACTATCAGTTTAGTGATAACAGGCTGAGGTTCTCTTCAGAATGCTTGGAAGTATGCAGGCTGAAACCCCTTGAAATCACTGAGAGCTTTGGCAATAAAGTCAGCTATTTCATCCTTAATCTCTGCTCTGCCAGCTACCACTATAACATGCAATATGCATCCTTTCAAGGATTCTGTTTAGTGTCTCTAACAAAAAGTGACTTCTCATTTTGATATTACAGTAACATGATCCTGACTTTTTCCACATCTGTATGAACATGTAATGGAAACAATCCCTGTTCTGAAAACATTAATCATTCCCATTAATTACATACTAAAAACCTGGATTTTACTATTTTTCCTTTTTTTTTTTTAATTGTTTTTAATTATATTGGTCAGAAGATGAATCCAGATTTCAAGTAGCTTTTCTGATACCCTCGCTGCCAGCATTGTTCTTCCCCTGTGTCTCAGTACTCTCACCCCATTTCCAGTTGGTATTTCCACACTGGGCCACACTCCACCTAATGCAGACACAAAATGTAACATTTTTAATTACACTTACAATTAATGCTGACAGAATCCTATCACTGCCCTCCTGATTCATACAGATCTAAAGATGATTCCCTCACCCCTCACCTGTTCTGTCTGAGGCACAGCTCCAGCTCTCAGCCACCACGGAATGCTGGACTGAGCATAAACTTATTTGCACTGCATCTCCATTGCTTCTCTGAGCTAAGGGTGTCAGTTTGCAGATTGAAGAAGCAGCTATAACTTTCTGGAGCTGTATTTATTAATTTCTCCATTGGTTCAAAAAGATTTTAGAGCTTTTGGTAATGCTAAAACACACAGTATTTTCTCTCCAAGTCTTTGCTTCTAGAAATTATCTGCTTATGCCAGTAATAAAGTCTGATTTGCATTTTAAGGAAGGATAGAGTTTCAAAGGCTACTAAGTCCAGGGGACTGATGGACAGATATTTGAAGGCAGGCTCCAGACTCTCAATTTCTGATTAGAATTTTGCACTGAGCCACAAAAGCAACTGTGGGCAAGATTTCACTCAAAAAGGCACTATTCCAAACCAGCTATTTTTGCATGTGTCTAGATGGGATAAGTGTCACTGCTCTAAACACAGCCTTTGCCAAAGGTCTCTGCAGCACTTTGGTCATCTCCAAGACACACTTTTTCAGTCCACGAGACACTCCAGAGGCTCTGTTTGCAAAGATTTCTCTGAAACTAACGTTCCGATTACTTCAATGGGAACACTAATAAGCCCTATGGAGCTAACAGAAAGACTGTTACATCATCCCTAATGTTACATCATCCCTAATTATCTGCAAGTCTTCTGTCCAGTTCTGAAATCTTTTTTCCAGCTATAAGTTTGAGGTATTTGTTTTGCCAGGAGTGAAGATGTCAGTTTTGGTTCCAAACATATTGGGGAGTAGCTATTTTTCGTTTTGTATCTCAGATAGGAATGGGGAACTTTGAGAGGAATATGGTTATCTGTCAGTAGTAATAATATTGCTCCTCATTAGTGTAAAAAGTTTCTGTCTTCTGCCAGCAGAGGAAAATAAGTGAGATTTACCATAACTCTTAACTTGTTATGAGAAAACATAGTTTCTAAATAAAGCAAATGCAATTAATACAGAGAGAAGGAAGCGGTTTTCAAATCATTATGAACACTCTAAGGCTGCTTGGATATTTCATGACTAGAAAACAGGTTTAATTCATCAGAAAATTGATAGTTTAATAATTATTTGCCTGCCTCTTATGGCCAACAAGTGGCGCAATCCTAAAACATATGATTATTTATGTATTCTAAACTACACATTACTTAAGAATAATTTTTACTTAACATAATTGTTACCTACTCTGAAGAGCAAGTGAGAAATAAAATTTATTTCTGCAAAATTCTTCATGAATGTATTCCTTTTACTGTAGTTAATAGTCAGACAGCCATACATTCATCATCCTGTATTATGTTTCTCTTCTTAACTATTGAATGCCCACAAAGCAATGCATGTTCTACTTTATCATTGTCCTGAAAATGGATGAGCACTGTAACATTTGTAATGCAAGTGTGAGACATGCTGGCAGAAGACCACAATAAATATGGACCCATAAGAAAAAAAGAAGGTTTTAAACCCTTTATCCTAATAAGTAATTCTGAGTATAAATACCAATCCTAAGTCCTCAGTCATTAGTTTTCCTACATTACAAGTCTGGATGTAATTAAGAACAACACACTGCTGCCTGTTTGATGAACAAACTGTCATACTGATGTGATTGATTATGTTTATTTAAACTGGAGATGGCTGACGCTTTCCAGTGATAATTCATTCCAATTTTATTATTATTTTATCACGAGAGGTGCTAATTTCCCCTGTTGTAACCCACTTAAATAAAACTTAGGAAGAATTTGAGAAGCATTACATGAAAGACTATTTCTGTATGTTTGTGAATCTCTGGGCTATAGAGGACCCTGAAAAATTAAATTAGTTTTAATATTTTCACTTAATGTAACACTATTGTCAAGGATTTAGTTGGAAAGCCAAGTTTAAAATTTAATTATAGAATATGCAAGGTAAATAAGATATACCATACAAGTTTCTGATCAGATAAATAATTAGATACAATGGAATATATATGCTACTTTACTGCATGTCTTTTCACTACAGTAGTATTAAACTTACTACTTATACAATTTTTTGTTTAAATATGAAAGACATTGTGACACAACAGTAAAACTGAAAGCATTAGACAATCTTTTTCTTTCCTTCATTCTTAATCAGAGAGTAATTAAAATTCTCCTCATTCAACATTTGAAAGTATAAACTAACCCATAAATGTAAAAATTTGGCAAACAACAGGGACAGCAGCACAGAATTCAAACCTAACAGGAAACACCTTTGAAAGCATTAGAGATAAGAATACAAGGTGCTTATGTGCAGTGCTTCTGTGCAGAACAAGCAAACTCTCCAGTGAAACAGGCAGGAGTCTCCTGTGCAGGAGCATTCATAGACCCAATGTCCAGCTGCAGTGTGGGTGCCAAGGGATCCTGTGCCCGCTCTAAAGATGAAACAGGATCTAATGACAGATCAGAGCTTAAGGATGGAGCTTTCCAGCAGAGTCTGAGGGGCCAGTCTAAGCTCCTACAGTTCCAAACAGCAATCCCAGTGCCCAACCACCACACACTTGTTGACCGAGTTGTGGCTACCCAAAGACCCAAGGCAAGGACCTAACTCACCAGAAATGCCTTTCCAAGGCACCATTTTCCTGAATGCTTGGATCAATGTGTACAATTGCTATTTTCAGCCAAAGGCTGACAGGGGAAATAGATGGTAAAGGGCAGGAAGGAGAATATTGTCTTCCGATGTCAACATCATCCCAAAGCTCAGAAAATTATTGCATCCCGAAGCTAACTTGGAAAGAGGGAAGCATCTACTGTGAAGCCATATGTGAAAGATGAGAGAAGGAAAATGTTGATGGAAGGAAATGATAGTTAACTTTACATGAAAAAAGTGTACTTTGAATTTTAAACTGCAGTTTGACAGATGTGCACCATTCAGAAACAACACATCACCCAAAGGTGACTCATTCTACCACATCCCCCACCAGAATGACATTCTTCAAGAGGTGAAACAATCAGAAGGTGAAAAGTATTATTCATTTTCATTACCAAAACTGTATTTATAATCACAAAAACCCCCCTAGAAAATGTTATTTTCTAACAATTCTTTTGAGCTAGGCCTGATTGTGCCACTTCTTCAGGCATCACACTCCACTCATGAATTCTGACCTGTGTCAAGGAGCTGCAAACCAGGTCAGGAAATCTGGTGAAACAGGTTACACTATTTCCAGATATATTTTGTCATTCATCACAAGAATAGTGTACCTGGCAGTAAGGTGGCCTTATGAGGAGTAAATTGAGCAAAATTAGCATTTGAATCGATGCTATACGAAGACAATAGCCTGCAATAATACTATTTAACAGTTGTTAATTGTCTCCTATAAACCACAGTTCAGCAAATTTTGATCACACAAATGGAAAACCTCCCTAATATACATGAAGAAAATATTCCAATTAATGCACAGAAAGAAATATTCAGAGATGCACATCTTAAATTTATTGTAAATATAGATTTCATGCAGATACCAAAGCTCCTAACTGCATGTAAATCATAAAACACTGTCTGTATGCAAATATTGTCATGAAATATTGTACAGAAATATATATTAAATTATTTCTTTGCTTTTCACCAAGAAACATTAAGTTGGAAAATCTTAATGGCCAAGAATGCTCTTCAAAGTTATGATCACTTTGCTAAGGAAGTGTTTGTGTTTCTGTTTGTTGCCCACATCCAGGTGGCCAAAGGTGTGAGCAGTCTACCAGTCACACCAGGTTTTCCTACCACATGGAGACTTACAAAATCATGAAAAGCCACAGTTCCAGCTGCAGGATGAAGGGGTATTTCTCCATTTGTCAATCTGAAGTGCACTCTAGAAGAAAGTACTGTTCTGGAAGTCAGAGCATCCTACAGAGGGAGGTCAAACTGCAGAGTTTTTGATACTTTTATCTGTAGCCAATCAAGAATAGAGCCCTACTGGTTTAGAAAGAAAAAATAAATCAATAAAACAAAATTCAGAGACTAAACATTGAGATATCCTGGCAATTAATGCGTCTATTACAAGGACTCATGATCAGCAAAATGAAAAAGACATTTTCTTGACACATCTGAGATAGGACAGCAGGAATCCATGGCTGTCTATCACATGATAGCAAAATAGCTACAACTAATTTGTCTTTTTTAAGAAGAAGGAGACATAAATACTTCATCTTCCAGCTTCCCATATTCTGTCCAAGAGCTCAGCTGAAAAGGAAGTAGTATCATGGGTATCTTGTGGAGCTGCAGGCTATTTAAGAAGATTTGCTCCAGTGCTTTGCTGGTAATAAAGATTTTACGACACTGATCATTGGTTTCCAAAAAGACACAATGCTGAGGCATTTATCAAATTCTGCTTAAAAAGCCTATAACATCCTAGCATAAAGGCTAAAGGTTGTCCTTTACTCTTTCATCTATCAAATAGAACACAGTACAGAGGTAAAACTGACAACTATGATGTTCCCTAATTAATCAGCACTCAGATAATTGATGGGGCACATGTTCCACTACGATGTTCCCAGGAAGTTATATTTTTCCTTTCATTCCCCATTCAATTCCCATTGTAGGCATTCTCAAGATCTTTTCAGCCTTGTTAAAATAATGAAATGGGGAATAGACTCATCTCAATCCCTCCTACATTCTTACAAAAGCTGCCCTGAGAGTATTCTCTGAGACTCTGAACTGCCCTGTCTCTCTCTGTTCCAGACTCTGCTGTTGTGATCACACCAAGTTCCACAGATATTTTTAGCCAATAGGGTATTATAATAATGATCTTTCCTATTTTTTATATTTTCCTCACACGTCTCATTCATTACTCTCTTAGCTGTCTAGGTCTCATTCTTGGGCTTCATTCATTCAACTTCTGATGTACTTTTTTCTTCAGAATTCCAACAACATAATTTCTGGCACATCTGACTTCACCAGTGACCTCTACTGAGTTTAGTTAACCACCACTGAGTTTAGTTAACCACTGCTCCTTTTACTTTCAGACTGGTAGTTTACTCATCACCTGCTATAATGGTGTCCTTTGAATTAATGAAGGAAGAACTAAGCTAATTTCTTTACTTTTGCATTTTTGTTGAAAGAAAAAATTTATGAAAATTTACAATTTGACAGCAAAGGAACTCTTTTTCCAAACTTTGTTGACAGTCAGGGCCTCCTTCTGTGCAGAATTAGAAGTTGTGCAAACTTCCCAAATGCTGCTACTTACTCCCCAGATCATCCTTCAGTGCTCCTCCATTAGCAAGGAAATAAAATTTCATTTTTCATTTACTGTGAGAATGACAGTGAAAATTTTCCTATGCCAACCAAACCAAAGCTGAGAATACTAAGGCAGCACCCCCAAATGAAACAGCCATTAATTCCAAACAGGCATTTGGCACACTCAGCATAGCAGCTTACAGACAGATCCAACCATGCCTCAGATGTTGCATCACAGGCTCACAAGAAAGTGATGTGCCATTAGAAATTTCAGCAATATATATTAAAGATAGAAATTCAATTGTCAGTTGTATTTCAGGGCTCATATCCTGTCAAATACATTTATTGTGTTCAGAATGCTGTTTCAGAACAATCAGACCAAAAGTTTCTCTCAGCTCAAATAACACCTGAGGTTATGATGCAGATACTGCTTTGCCATCTAAAGGATTTCAAGGCAAGGAGAAAGATGCTGACTAATGCAGATACCCAGTACCTGCAGGTTTCTCTGCCTTTTAAATTAAGAATGAGGTGTAAGAAACTGCAGATTTGCTGTAGATGGCATGAAGACAAAATGCAGATCATTTAGGGTGTAGCATCATACCTGACTGGCAGATTGTTTTTCCCTATTTGACTTTTGGACTGCCCACAGAATGCCAGTTTGACAGACTGAACTATGTAGCCACGGTTCGTGCCTGCAATGTTTTGATTTTCTGAAATTCCTTTCCCAAGGACGATCTCTGTAAACAAGGAGTCTGTTATTGTACACTGTATCCTGTTTCCTATTGGAAACTATATCCTGTTTTCCTCATTCTTCTCAGAGGAGGGAATTTACTTGATGTCCCTCTAATGCGACCAATGTGGTCCAAGGATTTCACCCCTTGGGTGGGCTCATTGTAAAAAGGTATAAAGACAGGTGTATTGAGAATAAACACAGATTTGGAGTCATCTTAGCCTTCTGAGAGTCTGTGTCCTGATTTTGTGTCCTATAACGACAGAGCTAGGGCAAGGAAAGTGGACAAGAATCTGCAGCCAGAGATGGATGGTGGAGAAACAGGACAGGATGCCCCATCTAACTGGCCACACAGTCCTAAATTAATTAATGCAGGATTACAGAGGAGACCTTTAAGGCAAGTGGCTAATGTCAAAATGTGTCATTGTGTCTGTATTTTTCACTAACTCATGAACAATCAGAGATTTTGCCATAACATTTTTAAGCAAGGAAAATATACTAAATTATATACAGAAAAAGAATGTTTGTAGAGTTACAATTACCCAAAACCAAAGATTGTTGTATTCCTTTGGGAATGGTCTTTCCCTCAAAACCCCCTCAGAGACTGTAACCCTTGGTCCGACCCTACCTTCCCCTTATCTCTGACCTATGGCTTTCTGCCAGCTATCCCATCCCAGACAGAGACTAGATAAAAACCCCCACTCCTCCATGTTCTTCCTCTTTGCCTCCAGACCCCTTCAAGAATAAAGCCTTGGAACCCCCTGAGGTAAGGGCCTCTTTTGGATTTCTTTTCCCTATTCTGAAGCCTACTCCCCAAAAGCCCCCCAAAACCTGAGCTAGCATTGCGGCCAAGGGGGGTGGAAAGGGGGGTTAAAACTTCAGAAGATTAAACATTTTCCTTTGAAATGCAAACAGGTTAGGACCTTTGTGTTACACCTTAACTATTTTGCTTCTTGGTTAGGTTTTTGTCCAAGTTTCTGGTGTCCAGTTCAGATCACATATACTTTTCTCAGAATTCCCAATGCAGGATGCATTCTGTGTAAGGAGAGAGTAAACAGTTTCTAGAAATGGTTCTATTTATAAATGCCATGTGATTTCTTTTGCTTAAGTAATTTTTAAACCATCAGTAATCAATATGCACTTGCTGGTGTGGACATATGGACAAGAAACTTCAGATTAACTTGATAATGGATGTAAAACCCATTTATTACTTCAGACCCATGAACAAGTTCTCATGCTACAAAATTTTCTTTTTAAATTAAACAAAATTAAAAAGAGAGAGAATGGGCTTAGCTCTCACATAACTTTTTGTCTGAAAAGGGAGGAGCTGATTCATGACAAATCAGCTGATGGCTTAACACACAGAGTCATGCCTTGGCTTCTCCCAAGGTCTCTTGTTTGCCATGTGCCTTTCCTCTACCTCAGACTGAATTTATCCAGAAGGCCATACTGAACATAAAGTCAGTCCACTAAAGATTAATACTAAGAGGGAGGCTCAAAAGGCAGCTGCTTCAACCATCCTGCAGGGGTTTGGGGCAGACCCATTAAATTAGGGAAATGAATACAGCAGCCAGTACACTTGCTGATGTATGCAGTAGATTGCCTGTGTGTTAATTACTCTTTGGCAGAATATATTTCCAGAAAAGTTCACACAGGATATGGAAAAAAAAAAAAAAAAAAAAAAAAAAAAAAAGCCACCTGGCACCATAACAGTGTTTCCAGACACTACATCCAGTTGTGATGCAGCAGGACAAGTTGCAGAAAATAACCCCAGACAGTACCCTGCCCACCAAGCCCTGACACAGCACTACAAATCTGGACACATTTTCCCCTAGCAGCCAATGACATTATTTCACAGAAGAGATGTTGTGTGCCTTCATCTCCAGTGTGCAGGTGCCAGAGCAGAACTCAGTCCCCTGCCACTCTGGTCACATCCTGGGGACACACTGGCTTCACTTTAGTGCCAATACAATCCTGTACAGTTCAGCCACCAAACAAGCACACAGAGCCTGGGCTGCTCCAAACCAAGCTGGCTATTGCTTCTGCTGTGCCAAGGATGAGAGCAGTATTCATAGCTTAGGTCATCCACCATCCAGCTTCCCTGTAGGGCCAAATCCCATAGGCAGGCAGGCCTTCTCTAACCCCCTTTCTGTATTCTCCCTATTTCCAAACTCTTCATAACAAAGGTTCCTTTCTCCTGATGCTAAGAACAGAAACCAAACCCAGATCCATCCTCTCTCAGAGCATGAAATTAATAAGATATTTATTGGACCACAGAGAAAAGTGAAGACTTTTTGGGAGTTCAGCTGTGCTGCAGGTGAGTAGAGACATAACTCCAGAGATTATTACTCACAGAACATCAAACAACTTCAACAGAAAAGATTGGAAGAGATAAATCTCAGTGTATTTTATAAAGAGATTTTAATGACAAATTGCTACTTGTACTTTAAAAAAAATCTCTTTTTTTAAAAGTATTCATTAATTTCAACTCACATATAATTTTGAAAATACATATATATTGCAAAAGGCACAGCATGCATAATTCTCATTTGGGGTTTACTATTTTAACAGCAAATTGATATTGTAAAATGCATAAACTGTTCCTAATTCCTGTTTATTTCTTCATAATGCCTTCTAATTTCCAGCAGCTGAGTAAGATCATAATCATGGTCATTTTGCTTGAATAAAAGAGATATAAGAAATAGGGAATAATCTCCCATGGCAGCTAAAACATTAATCTACTTCCGCATTAGTGGCTTGCAAGATCTATATAAAACCTGAGTCCTGTAACCATGGAAAGTACACAACCCCATTGTGGAGGTTGCAGTGATCTTGACAGAGAAAGGCACCGTTATTACTGAGTAGGTAACTTGCAAAGAGAGTGTGGCTTGAAGAATATAAAAGACCTGACACTGCCTCAACCATTTTTGAGAACCAGTGAAAGAGTCTCTTAAAACACCATCATCCTGCTGCTGCATGTCTACCAAACTACATAGATAGTCTTTGAGTCCGCAGCATTAAAAAAAAAACTTTTAGATAAATTCTATTTGGGAGTACTAGTCAGAACTAAAAACAAGAGAATCCTTCCTGGAGATCATTATTTTCCCACCTATATTTCGACTGCTAGCTGCATTTGTGACTTTTAATACTCTTCTGTTCAAATACTGATAAGTACTTGTTGTAAAGCAATAACAATAAAAGAAGAAAATAATTAACCTATTTAACTTGATACTGCATCATGGCATAAAGTCAATTGGCCATGAAAATGTTATCTGAACGTTCCAAAGCAGCACTGACTTTGGGAACAACATCAAGATAGATTCAGCCATCAGCAGAGACCATCACAGCAGCACCATTATTCAGTTTATTAAGAGAACATGCTTTCAGGATGTAACTCAGATTCTTTTGATGAAAAACTCATTTAAAAGATCACAACCAAGTTCTCTTGAATGTTCAGTTAAGTAATCTGTTCTTTTCTTTAGCTCCTGCTAAGAAAAAGGGAAAATAGGGTAGTTTTGATAGTGTAGGTCATCTGGAAGGAAACACTGACTCTGGAACTGCAAATCCAATTATTTTAAATTTTTTTTTTTTTTCCAGAAACTCCCAAGCATCTGTCTGAAAATGCACCATGCTATTTCCAGAGGTTAACTCCTCTGTCTCTGGTCACTAAGTATTTGTTAATTATAATGACCACTATATCCTTAGAGGAAACAGCAGAGCACAGTCTACTCAGACATATTTTCCTCCAGATTTATTTAAATGAAAATCTTTTGTTTTAAAAAGGAAATCTGCTCAGTGCAGGTACTTCCTCCTAAAGTTTCACATTTTTTCCCTCAAATCAAAGTTAAACATTTTTTCAACATGAAACATTTGAGCTACACTTAATAGTGAAGTCAAGGAGGCAGTAGAGATCCAGAGAAAGTTAGATTTAAATGAGAATTCAGATTTGAAGTAACTGGGGTTACAGTTAATTTTGAAAATTATTTATAAATTAAAGCAGTAACAATATTCTAAAGTTTGGTGGTACGAACCCTCATGTAGGGGGTGTGGAGGTGATCCGTCTTTGGAAAAGATATTACAGAAGAAACGTGGAAGGACAAACCTGCTCAGGCAGGTAGGACAAGTCTCTGTGGCTTCTTCATGCCCACTTGTGGGTTCACCATCCCCACTAAACCACCACAGTTTAGGGCAAATGGTGGTTTTCAGGTAAAAGCTGAACTCAACGGTCTTGGAGGGTTTTATGAGTCTTAATGATTCTATGATCCAGAATGTATACCCTTCTCACCACTGACATTTCACCAAATCATGAGTGCAAAATATGAGGATGTTACAAAATTCATTTATTTCCATAAATGTGGAGGGTTTCTCTTCTGAAGCTCAAGTTTTGAATGTAGGCTTTTATGGGTTTGCAAGAAATGTTTTATAATCTTTAGTTATGAATATAG
>VWYO01001194.1:54767-79197 GCA_013400275.1 Rhadina sibilatrix
CTGTGAGCCAAGACCCCACCAACAAGTATCGTAGTGGCGTATCCAAGCTACCGGGAGCCCAAGCTGGGCCAGAACCAGATAGGCAACGCGACAGGCTTTGGAGACACAGTACAGAATTGCACAGAAAAATCCAATTGATCTCGTGTCAAATCATCCCTGTTTTGCATGGATTGATAACAGAATTTAGTACTCTTTCATTCCATACACAATCATTAACTTCATCAGTTAAAAAAAAGTTATGTACTTAATCTTCCCAAGTGAAATGCATATTAAAGCAAATAGACACTATTTCAACAGAAGTTGAATTATTTTAAACAAAAATGTCTCGCTAAAGGATAATATTCACGTCCTCAGCTCATCTGCTGCCCATTAAGTGCACTCTATTAAGTGGAATGAACAACAATGTGCAAAAGTGCATCAATTCCTTTTCTCAGTTAAATTACATAGGTTTTATGGCTTTTTCTACAGTCAAAAGGGAACACAAACTGCTGCTCACTGCTATTACAGGCATGTCTTTAGCTACCTCTGGTGAATTTTGTCCTGATACCCCATCTTATTAAACTTAAAGGACAGACCGGTGTGTAGGCATGTGTCTTTTCCTCACTGGTAAACTGAGTTCACACTTTCCTATTACCTAATGGACATCTGGGTGACTCTTGATGTCAGATTCAATTTCAGTCGAAGCTGTTGGAGTTCATTCAATAGGCGAAACCAACTCTGGAGGTTAAGCTCAACCTGAATTTTAAAGGACACTATTAACAGGTGTAACAACCACAGCCTACAACTACTGGTTATCAGTCTTAATGTGGTGACTGAGGATAAGCTAAGGATGATTCTGCCCTATCTGCACCAAGTCCGAGACATCTGTATGGTTTAGCCACAAAAAAGCCAAACAAACACATAAAACCAAAATAAGTATGAAGAAATTTTGGGAAAAGTACAAACATGTAGGCAGTACTACCTGTACAAGCAGCAGAAAAATGGCTGGTTTGTACATTTTAATTCATGTGAATCAGAGAGGGAAATTCAGCTTAAGCTGTATAATCCAAGTTAGATTATATTGCCTCCAATCCAGAGGCAATCCAGAACATTTTGGATATTGTGGACTGTGCTATATCTTGTGGGGCATGTTTCCAAAGACTACATTGAGAGAAATGAGTGGGGGAAAGCAAAAGAGGGAGTGAAGTGTAACAACTCTGAGGTCTAGCATTACATTCAGATGAAGTTCCAAATGCCTATCAAAATTGCCTTGAAATATTTATTTTTATTTCAGTCGTGGTTACTTCTTATAGCTCATGGTTACCTCTTAAAAATCTAGAAATCAGCAATCATACCAAGGCTGCTGAATTTTCAATGTAAGGAAATAGTCTGAAACACTCCCTATATCAGGACTAACTCCTCATTTATTTTCCTATTTAAGAGAGCAATGCTCTGCATGCAAATGGGCTGCTTCTGCATTTCACTGATGAAATATCAACATATGTTATGAATACTGATGAAATTCATATTCTCTTATAATGTAGGACTGCATTCTTCCAATCCCATTGTTAGGTGCCTCCAATTCCAGCACAGGAGTAGCACACATGCCTTTTCTGCCATTCATTACAGTCTTTCCTTCTCCTAATACCTTCAGCAATATTCATCCCGTTTCAAAATGAAATCCCAATATTTTCAGGCTCATTTTAAAGGGCATTTTAATAATGCCCAGGTTGTGCATAGAACTGCTAAAGGTAAAAACAAAACAAATGAGATTTTGGATGAGATTATCATATTTTCCAAGACTCTCAGGAGATTGGGATGCTGCATTAGCCTTAGTTACAATGCAAATTGAACATCCAAATTCCTTCTGTGAGACCAAAAACATTTTACTCATGTACAAAAGAAATAGACTTGAAATTAAGGATGACCTGCTTCATTACCTACAGTATCTTTTGTATCTTGGCATTCTAAGACATTTTGAAACCTTGTATTATCAGTGCATCAACAAATATATTTTCTCTGTATCTCCTGAAACACAACAAATGGCAGTTAAAAAACCCTTTGACATGTAAATCGGAATCACTTGTATTTCTGGGTATGCTGAATTACCAAATTACCTAAGCATATTAATTTCTTTTTAATTTATTTAATTTTTATTAAATATTTATTGATTTGGAAATAATTCAGTTTACATTGTAATGGTTTCTCAATAAATCTACAATAAAATTAGTTTTGTGGTATATTCAAACATTTTAGATTCAGCAGAATTTTACTGAAACAGAATCACATTCTAGTATTCAAATGGTTTTAATGTTGCAAATCTACTGTTTTTCCAAAGGTGTCAAAAGAAGGTTAGAAATAGAATTCAAACAAATTTGCAATGAATGAAAAATGGATTATATTGCTCTTGATTCCCTGCTGACATTTCTAGCAAGTAGTCACTTTTTTCCTGTATGTCCCTCAGTACCCTCTGAAAGATAATCCCACAAACACTATTACATCCTTGTGAGTGGAAACTCACCTCCCCTATCAGAGTTTTAGCTATCTAATTCAGGGGCTGTAAGCCAACTTTTGGACAAAACAACCAATTCTAGTTCAATGTTTACCAAAATTGATGGCACTGCTGCTCTAAGTTCAAGAACTTGGAACATTCCTTTCTTTCCTGCTAACAAGGATGCCAGAGTAAGAAGCAGCCTGTGTTTCACACAAAGTGAGCATTGCTGGGACTGGGTACTGAGCAAGTGAATGAAAATGCTGAAACTCAGCACAAGCTCCTGCAGTCACCCTGTTTTTCTGTGTGGTGTGAAGCAGGAGCTTCTCCCCCACACAGCTCAAGGTCTTGGAGAAAGGAATAAGGGATGATTAAAAGCTCAAGCATGTTCCAGCCTGGTTCCCTCATCTGCAAAAGAGCTGTGGGAACTGCAGCCAGGCCACAGTGCATCCACTTTGCAGCTTTCCCAATTAACAAGAGCTTTTTCAATTTTTATTGTTTTTTAAAAAGCTTGGATTCAAAGGTTTTGATTTTATTTTTTTTTTTTTTAATTTACCATTTTAGAAGTAACTGCACCTTAACATGCACACACAAAGGGGAGTATCCCAACCTTTTAGTAAGCAGATGACCCTCTGCTCATTTAAGGATAGAACACTACAATTTTCCATAAACCCAGTCTGTGTGTTCCCAAGTGGAGATGTGTATATTAAATGTCAGGCTTACTCTTTCCTCCCACTCACAGGAAACCTCTTTCTCCCTTTTTACTATCTATTATCCCCACTATGACCTTTTATTATACAAAGGTTCTTGAAGATTATTTTTTTATTCTATACCGACATGACCAGCTGTAGAAAGAATATTTTCATGATCTATAATAGGACATGTGGGTGCCATAAAAATAAATGTTCTGTGGTTATGAGAAAGTTCAAATTATTGTTGGCTTTCTAGATAATTTTTTTTAGCAATTTTATTAGTATTATCTCTAGTTTTAGCAGTAAGTTGAAAGCTGTTCCTACGGTGCATACGCAAAGCCTCATCAATTTTGCAGTATGGCTATGCAAATATTCTTCCTTCAAGTACCTTAATGAATAATTAATATTGTGCTTAGAGATCTAGCTGAAAGCACCAATCAGATGGTCTAAATAAATTGGACTGGTATTGAAGAAATTGTTCCCCAAGCTCATCAGAAAGAT
Source organism: Rhadina sibilatrix (assembly GCA_013400275.1). Taxonomy (NCBI): domain Eukaryota; kingdom Metazoa; phylum Chordata; class Aves; order Passeriformes; family Phylloscopidae; genus Rhadina; species Rhadina sibilatrix. Next base: position 58,431 of record VWYO01001194.1, read on the forward strand.
TACTGTTTCTTTTAGAGAATAGCTTTAACAATATGAAATAAAGCCCTTTTGGAATAACCTGCTGATATCTGCATGAATAATCAGAGCAGCTATAAGTTATCTGTCATGATGCTGGCTGGCATTCAAAGACATCTGCTGGAAAGGTATTGTTTTGTAATGACAAAAATCAAACTGATTTGGGGAAAGTAACAATCTCTTTTTGTCTTACTTTTCCTTCATCTTTGAAATAGATACTTCTAGCACATCAGTTTGAATTTAAAAACAAGTGACAAAAGCCATTATTTTACTGCAGGAAGGACAGAAGGTAACCTGCCAGGAGTTGTCTTATATCAAAATAACTTTGAATTTGCCTGAAGAATATTAGCTCTCTGTGCTTATGCCCTTCAACAACTTGGGTTTCAGCATTGTACATGAATTACACTTTATAAAACTGACACATGTTGGGCATCCTGGTACTGTGGCTGTGTTTCCATGCTAAACACAGCTCTGGCTGAAAAAAGAAGCACTGAGGGGGCATATTGGAATGGAGAACTGGGACCAAAAGACACCGGAGGCATTTTTTCTTTTCTTAACAATGACTACCAGGTACAATTACCCACACTGAGGAGTAACTCACTCCTATCTAAAGACAATGAAACCTTTATGCAACCTCTCATTTTTTAAAAATAAATACTGAAACCAATTTTACATAATTTCAGATAAAACCTGTCATTTTGAGTCTGTGGCAATTTTTCTAAGTTAGTGTGTGCAATCATCTGTAGAACATTTCAACACCAAAAAGAGCATTTATCACTCACTGATTAAAGGTGAGTTTTTTATTCTTGTGAAATGTGATTAGTGAAAAAATGTCAGGTTTTACAACCTCCCTCCCCAATGTAAAAGGTCACCAGCTTGAAAAAATGTTTAATTCTCCATTTCATGCTGTATACTAACCTGTTGCCTTCAGAAATCAGCACTTTTCTGCTCACTGTGTGTTACCAGATTCAGATACCATGTACTTGTTTTCTAAGTTTCCAGTGTAGGAAAGGCCCTGTGTTCAGAAGAGGTGTTAAAACAATACTCAAAGTATTTTAGAACATCTGGGAGCAGAGAGATTATGCCCTTTCTGAGAAATGCTAGAAACATTTAAGGAAACCAAGCTGGGATCCATTTATGCAGATGGACATCTACATCTATGAAGCTGTTCCAAATCCATGGAAGTCTCAGCCCAGTGCATTGGTATATAGAGATGACAGCACTTGAGTAGAATTACCAAAGACCTCACATCTGTGTCATGGATTGCTCATGGAGCCAGCACAAGTGAAACTGCTTTGGGCTTTCCCCAGGAGCTGCTGTCCTGTCTTAGCTGGCTATTTGCTTAACACTTTCAACTCCAGCATCAAAACAGAGGATTAAAAAAACAAACAACAGAAGTAAAACTTAAACTGGCCCTTTTAATGTATAAAGTAATTACTTTTACTCACCTTGGTTTGCTTTTCTAGAAACCCTGCAAGACCAGCAGATGAGTGTGTCAAATGATGGATGGGCACTATGTACCGTCTGTGTTTACTGCACCACATCCCCATCACACCAGCTGTACTTGAAATCTGCTCTTTTCTATTGTGGGAAAGAACTTCCATCCCCCAACTGAAAAACTGAGCTGGCTTATGAGGCAGCTTGTTTGTTTCTATACATAAGAGGTTGCAGTGACTGAATAATCCCTAAAGAATTTTTAAGACATATATATGGTATTTAACTTTCTTTTATTATGTTCTTTTTGATTATTCTACAATTATGTCTGTATAGGTCATTAAAAAAGGACCCAAGACTATCAGAGCACCTGTGAGAACACATGAGATATTTATAAAAGCATACATAAAGGCAGTTCACAGCATTGCAATCACCAAAATTCTCACCAGTGACTCAGTATCTGGCAAAGTTTACATCTAAAGAGAAACTTGGTCCCAAATCAAAGTTTTCAGAGTACTTAGGAAGCAAGAAGATATCAGATAAAAGAATTAAGAGCATGACCTAACCTACTGGAAAGTATAGATAAATGCAAAACTGTAGATTATATATAAATTGGCTAGACATTAAAAAAATAGAAAACTAAAAGCAGATTTAACTTTGCCTATCAGCAACTCTCTGGTAATACGTTTACTGCAGAAATTTAGATTCTAAGCAAAAAGTTAGAAACAATAATCAGAACATTTTACTTTCTTTACACCTAATATCAATGGGAGCTACTGGCAAGAATGAACTGAAAACTAGTAAAAAGAAGATTAATATAAGGAGGAATAACCCAGATTTTGTCTGTTTTCTATGGTTATTGCCATGCTTAGAGGTCACTGAATTATTTTGGCACTTTCTAGTCCTAATGGAACTTCAGAATCAATTCATATGTGTCAATTTAGATTATAAAATGTAAAACCTTGATTTATGCATTCTCATCCATAATCATCACTGAAAAATGTAAATATTTTGTTGATGGCTGTCTATGTTGTTGATCAGATGAGACACTGAAAATGACATCTTATTTTCACTGTCAGATCAACATATCCTGGCAAGAGAAGCAAATAAATTGTTTTCACCTCAATGAAGTGTGACAAGAAAAACACAAAGGGGAACAAAAGCATGCAGCTGGCATTGGTTTTATGAAATAACTATTAAATGAAATTTTAAGGCTAAGTCTTCATGTCTGAGGAACCATACCAAGAAGATTTTTATGGGATTAATACACAACACTGGTACAAGACTAAAATCTCATTCCAGGTTCAAAAGCAAAATTGAAACCACTTCACAGTAGAAGAGGTAGCAGGGGCACCCCTGCCCAGCTCTGGGGCTTTCATCCAAGGGGACGTGTAAATACATCTGATGGAGTTTCTTGAGGAAAAGCAGAACTGCGTAACACTGACAGGTTCAGTAAAAGAGCAACACTTGTTCCTGACAAGTAATCAAAGCCAGGCAAGCTGAAAGCATCTTTATGGGTTTGCAAGAAATGTTTTATAAGCTCTAGTTATGAATATAGTATAGGTTTTTTTATATTGTAAGTTTAGTGTAGCTTAAACACCTTGAAAGGGCCTCTTGCCCTAGAATGTATTCTTATCATAGTATGATAAGGGTTTCTAAGACAACCTGAGTCTCTGCTTGGAGATTCCTTCCTATTGGTTCTTTTCCCTGTTCCATTTCTGTTTTATATGTAATTATTCCCTCAGTCCATCATGGAATTCTTATCTTTAAGGTCCAAGAGCTTTGGCCACTGGTTGGTGAAACCCCTTGAGACCACTCCCAAACTTATTTTAGATTTGCTAGTGTTTAGGTAATTTAGCTGGCATGTATTGTTTAGATTGTTTTATTGGTTCATATGTTTTGTATCCACCCCTTGAACTGTTCTGACCAAAAACACCCTGCAGCCCAAGGTTCGGGGTCTCTCTGAGGCACCTACCTGAGGCTGGGGGATCCCCTGAGCCCCCCAAATAAAACCTCTGTTTCCTGAAAGCCTTGGATAGATCCCTCTTTTTACCACAGCCATGACAGCGTGAGCTGAACTGTCTGTGAGCCAAGACCCCACCAACAAGTATCGTAGTGGCGTATCCAAGCTACCGGGAGCCCAAGCTGGGCCAGAACCAGACACGCACCACTACACATCTTGCTCAATTTCATTCTCAGGCACACCTTCCCCTTTCACAACTCAGCCTCCACAAAAATAAACATGGCTGTAGAAAAAAAGAGTGCTGTCAAATTTGGCGAAACACAACCTAAAAATTTTGCTTTGACCAAAAATTAAAAGTCCAGTTTACTTACTATGGGAGCTTTTTAAAATCCATTTCTTTTTTCACTCCCCTCTGCCTTTAATTCAGGTCATAATACAGAAGAAATCAAACAAATCAAGTCATTCTGAAAATGTCCAGTGAGTTTTGCAAAATAACAGAAGGCAAAAAATTTTTAACACAACAAAACAATCCCCAAACCCCTCTTCTTGTCAAGCCCCAGCTGGAGGATCTCCTGCCAGGCACCATGGCACTCTCAGTCCAGCCTATTCCCATGAACAGTGTCTGTAGCACCACGGCAGAACTGCACACAGCTGATCCGCACGTGCACACAATGCCCCAGTGCTGTCTCACACCCAAGACCAGGCTGCCACTGCCCCAGCTCCTCCAAACACAGAAGCCCCAGCCAGAGCTGAGATCCCAGTCAGCCACGCTGCGTCTGCCAGTGCCCTCTTTTTGTGCCCTCCACTTCTGCAGCTCCTGCTCTCATTTTGCAGCCCTGCAGTGAGGAGCTTCTCAGTTGTCTCACACACTTATCCAACCTGGTTTAACTCCAAGGCTTACCCAGAGCTTTGTGCATCTCCCTGCATGGGTGGAGAGCTGCCCGAATCCATGACGTTCCAAGTGCACGCACTGCTGGGACAGAGCCCCCTCAGATGATCCCCTATCAAATGGCCTCCATCACTACACACTGTTCCTCTGCTCAAGTTGCATTTTCCTTAGGGAGCACACAGGACACCAGTTTCCCCTGGAAACTCTAAGGAGTCACAAGTCTCAACTGGGTAACCAAAGTCACATGTGGCTAAAGGCCAGTGAACTCTGCAGTTGTGAAACACATTGTGTGAGAGATGCTATTCTGAAAGATAGCAAAGATTTTTTTTTATATATATATATTTATTTATTGGCCAATTATGCTAGCTTCGAACCCTTTGGTGAAAATGCTTTATCTTTGCTTATCCTATCACAGAAATTTATTTAGTTATTTCAAAACCAATTTATTCATATCAAGCCACTAGGAGCTGAGAATGCAGCCCTGACCTCCAGTGTAACCCTGGAGGTATGAATGAGATCCTAAAAGATTATGTCAGTGCACTGCCTTTTGAAAGTAAACAAAAAGCAATACATCTTAGCGAAGAAAAAAACTGAAATAAAGAAGCCAAAACCCAGAAGCAACAGAAGACTACATCCCCAAGCCCCTGGTGGGAATTGTTTGTTAAGAGTTCCCATCTAGATGATATCTTGCTTCATTGAAATGTCTCTACCTGTACATGCCAAATGTGTGTGTGAAGAAAGATCCTAATTTTGAATGACACTCATCATCATGTACTTCTGCACAGAATGTGCAGCATCTTCTGGAAGAGCAGCTTAATAAGATCAGTGCAATTATAAATTTCTGTGCAGTGGAACTAAGGTTATTTTGCATTACATTAATTTATTTTTTAATGCGTTTTGCTCCTTTCCTTCCTCTGCAGACATAGATCACATTCTAGTTATTTTCTGCAAAGGGTTCATTATACTGTGCTTAATAACTCAGAGAATCTGGCATTTAAGTAGCACATATCTCTAATTCTTAAGCACAGGATAAATGAAAAAATGCATTAACCAGTACAATCACTCCTGAAAAAAAGTCAAAATGCAAAGCACTGACCTGCACATGATTGTATTTTTCCTTTCTCTCTCCCATTGTGCCTTTGCTCTCTACACAACACAAAAGAGGCAGGAACTGCTGCTGGATTTCAAACACCCACATTTCCTAGCTCAGGGGTACAAATCTGCACACTGAAGGCAAAATTTGCTTTATCACTGGCACTACAAAATACACAGAGAAAACTATCCCAATCCACCACAGCAGCACAAGAGTGTTCAGAGACACATGCACTTATTACTTAGGTCCAGGAAGGTAACTCTTAAAACCACCTTATGCTCATACAATTAATTTGATTTTAAAAGACAAATGGATGCAGTATGCAGTTAATATTTCCTCAAAATTTATTTTTTTTTCCTGGAAAGATTAATTTTTCCTGACCACCTTTGTCAACAAAGACTTCAGAAGTCATCAAAAATCAAGATGGGACTTCCAAGCAAGGAGAAATGTGAAGAGCCAAAGTTCTAAAATTTGAAACCCACAGTTCTCACTCTCCCTATGAATGTTTCTGCCCCTTGGTCCAGACTACTCTGGGTTCTTTACTCCTAATTTTTCACATGGAACTTTCCCACTAAGGAGAGCACTGTGAAAAAGCCTTATGGAAGAAAAACAATGCTACATAGGAAATACTATGAATCTCAAGGTTTTCTTAGTGCTTATCACAATAATTGCTATTTAGGATGCAATTGATATTATCTATTATTTTTCAAGAGAAGGTGCAAGTTGACTGACTAAAGGGGAAAGTGCCCCAGCATTACTTTTAGTGTCAAATCTACAGACACACCTTTCTTATCTTCACCTTTTTTTTTTTTTTGCACATGGAACGAAGTTCCTGCTCTCTTGCAGTTTTTCCCATCTTTCATGATCTTTAAAATCTTTTTAACAAAAATACCCACATAACTCAACAAAACAGGTTAGAAGTATATCCTATCTAGCTGCTCAGCCAAGGGCACCTTCTACATCCAAATGTACTTCTGTGGAGGCATTGCTGTCTAGCTCCTATGCCTTCAAAAGTGCCACAGGAGAGACAGAGAATGGCCAAAATTCTTTCTGAGGTTAATTCCATGAGGTCTGGCCTGTCCATGGGCTCATCCAAGATGGATTACTGAGCTATATTCAGAATGTTGTCCCTCTATCACACTGTACTGTGCTTCCCTAAGGCTCGATCAAGGTGCCTCTGATCAACTTACTAAAGCTCTTCCTCAGCTGGTGAAAAGTGAGCAACACAACATTCACCATTTCCTATGTTTGGGAGCCACATGAAATGATCACAAAAGTCACTTTTGCTGCACAAAACATTTTACAAACTCCTTGTACCTTCACACGCTGTTTCTCCTACCTTAGCTTTTATTTCTCCCAGCTGTGGTCCTGGTGATTTTGCAGATGACTGTATGGGCAGATGGACTGCAAGTTCACCCTATAAACATGCAGTGAAGGACAATCCATGAGTTTGCGCTGCTTCAGTTACCAGGATCTGCAGAGATGTCAAAGACATGTTATTCCCCATTTGGCAATATGCTTTGATTGCTAATTAATGCAAACAGCTTGTTATCTACAGTAATACACAATTACTTCTCAGTGACCAAATGGCTCACAACGACTTCAATAAGCAGTTCAGGAGCCAAAAGCATTCTATAAATAAGATGCTGACACTAAGCTTTTGTGCTTTTATTTAAAGATACAATATTACACCCATCTGGAAAACCATTTATTTAATAACATCCAGCAACATGGGCCTTGCCACCTGTTAACAGGAAAATTGTCAGCAAAACAGGCAGCCAAAGGCATGAGTGGATCCAGCAGTCAGGACTAGTGAGGAAGAAAGAGACACTGATTTGTAATGGCTTCTTTCTAGCATCACTCAATTTTGAAACTATGGACAAATTTCTATGAAGACAATCACAGAACAAATTCAAACACCAGGAAGTTATTTTTCTGTCACAGGAAGGAACAGAGCTCTTCTTTCCACCTTTCTTGAAGGAAGTAGAAGAGTCTTTGGTTGGAGTGTGTGCCAAAGTAAACGTGTTTCCAAAGTGTCAGTGTTCAAACTCGTCGCTTGCATAACACAGAGCAAAACTCCTGCAATTTCTATCCTTCCACATTCCATTTGTGAGTGAGGCAATTTGAGATGCTGCTGACATGCAGGAATTTAGTTCTGAATCCCTAACCCAAATAATGTCATGCATAGTTTCAAAGACGTAGCTATCTGCAATGTTTTAAAATGAACAGGATGTACAAACACTAAGTTTCAGGGCTCAGTCATGCCCAAATCTGCATTACATACAGAGATATAGCTTAAAGGTACTGCTCATCACAGGGGGAGGTGACAGCCTTGCATCCTATAAAGGAGCCAGTCTTCTAGTCCTAATCTGACTTCTTACCTGCTTCTCTTTAGAGCCATAAATTTCCCATTAGCAGCCCAAGTCTGATCACCATTTTTCACCTGTTACTGATGCTTTCATCAAAATCTCCCTCCCACTGCAAGTACTACATTTCCAGTCACCTTGTCAACGGAGCTGAGCTTTCTTTCCTAGCGTACCCACCACTCTTTTGTTAAAAGCATTATTCCTTCCCATGCTGTGTCTTATTTAAACATTCAAACTGACAGTCTATTAGGTGTTCTGGTGGCAAAATCTTCTTAAGAGATTGAGGCCTTTTGTGTGTCAGCCCCCTGACACACAATCTACATTAAGCAGGGAGGTGGCAGACACAAAGAATATCTTTTTAAATTAGAGTGCAAGGCAGAGATTTGCAAAGAGTAAGTAAAACTGTTCTGAAAACATGGCTCCTCTGGAAATGGGGCTGCAGGGTAGGCAGCTATTTTTGAATTGCCCATACAATCACCACATCAGGCGGTTCAAGAGGTGACACATCTAAAGCGGATGTGGAGGAGTTTTAAATTTAATGGTCCTTCTCATGTCTGAAGACATGAACATTGTGATGGAGGGTCCCTGGCATTTCCCTGTGCTGCCAGTGCTGCTGCTGTGGGTGGAAGAAATCAGTAACATCCCTGAGGTTATCAAAAACTGGAGGAGAAGAAGGAATAGTATGAATTTATTCCTAGTTTGATAAGGTCGCTTGTTCACATACCCACTTCTTCAGGTAACAGACACAACACAGATGGAGACACTGCTGAAAGAGTTTTCACTTACTCATATTAACAGTACATAATGACACAAATAACTCTCAGAATAAGAATAATGATGCCAACATCTCCATGAAACTTATTCTTCTTAAGAACTTTCCAGATTTATGATGATTGTTATTATTACCTTTTAACACCATCCAACCATATCTATTTATCTTTGTCCAAATACTAGCAAAGATTCATCCTTCAGCCATTTCTAGTAATAGCTTTGTGCACCTAAATAAAGCAATTAAGAAAGTAATTTAATTGTATTCTTTACCTAGATCAGATGTCACACATCCGCATGAAGCCCAAATGCTTGAAGTGATGTATGAAATTTATAGTTTCTGTAAAAGATGCCACAGAAACCAACCTCTCCCTATACAAGAAGAAAGAGCACTGATTAAAATAAAATATTAAAAAAATACAATCAAAAAGGACTGTAAGTCCAAGCTCGGTCTATTTCAGTCTCAGAATACAATTGGAAAACCAGGTGCTAATGAGTCTATCTCAGAATGTAAATGATATTTTGTATCTTGCACTGGAACTCGTGCTAATATTTACTACTGTTAGTAGTAAATAGTAGTAGTACTCTTAAGAAAATGATTCTTATAAAATAAATCTTGGAGGGAAGCCTGTCACTTTCATTCAATAGGTACAAAGAAGGAAATCCTACACTTGGGGTTGACCCTCACCTTCTCTTCACCCTCTCCCTTTCTCCCCCTTCAGTGGGAATGGGGATCACTGAGGGATTTAGGGCAGAAACCTTCTGCTTTCTCCCCATTCTCTCTCTTTGGATTTTGCCTTCTACATTCTTTCCTTATATGCTGAATGGCTATTCTTCTGTTAAAGGCATTCTGACAGATTTTCTCTTGTCTAAAATTCTTGTCTAAAGTTATTCTGTCCTCTTTTCTGGGTAACTGTAAGGTGCACACACACAAATATCGTTTATCTTCACTGAATTTGCTGCCATTTCAGTACTATTATAATGTTTTTTTCTTAACAAAAAAAATAAGTTCTAAATTTTATATGGGTGTTACTAGTCCCAAAATTCATCTCAATACTACACGCTGAAATGGATTTTTTTTCTATGACTTTTCAAGAAGTACCAAAGTCTCACATCAACATAAAACTAGAGATCAGCATCAACTTTAATATATATCTACAGTTAAGGATAATCCAAAAGGGCTTCAGAACTAACCAAGAGATTAAAATCAAACTCAACTGATTTAAAGAGGTGAGCTTTGATGATCCTTGTGGGCCCCTTCCAAATCATAATATTTTATGAATATATCCCAGCTCCTTTATTTACACAAACCATTATTTTTATTGAAAGCTTCTATACATTCCTACAAAAGTTGTTCATATCTGTGACTGCCAACAATGTAAGACCTTGTTATCAGCTACAGCCCATTCTATAAAGTTATAATTTCACTGGTTACCTACCCCATTCATCTTGCCTCTCTATTACATTCTCTGCCATTTTGAGTGCCATATCTTCAGCCTCCAATCTAAACATGTCCAAAAAATGTGCTGAATTTGTTCCATGTCTTCACAAATATATCAAAGAGCACTGAGCAAAGTGAATCTCTCCCCTTAACTCTGCACTACTGGCAAACATGAAGGGATGTTGCACACTCAAGAAACACTTGACTATTTGAACTATGAGCCACAGCTATGTTATATTAATAATCTTAATATGCACTTAAATTTCTTTCAATCCAGGCTTCTCCTCTAAATACTTCCCTTTCTTGACACTTTTAATAACCACTCATATATTATAATATCCCTACTTTCTGCTGAGCTTGCCATTTTTGTTATTCTCACGTGAAATGGGTGAAAATTATGAAAAATAATTTATTATGAGATAAAAGTAATTGTGTAACCAGCACTAAATAAGTTATGCCAGAATTATTTTTCAGCTCCTTCTATGGCTCTGTTTTATTATAAGGCTGTTTCAGAAAAGAAGAATCAGTGCTGTCAGGAAACAATCAAAAAGAGATTGCAAAATCTGAACAAATGTGTGAGCTCTATCTCTTCTTAGATTCGTTCATTTCTGTAATTAATATTAAATTCAGCGCTGAAAATATTCCAGTTTCTTGTCTTTAAATCTGTCAACATTGACATAAAGGCTTTCAAAGTTTTAACTCCATTGCTATGTTGAGAAAAAGGTGTTTTACCACTTACAGCCATGTAAATTTAAAAAACCCACACTACTTAAATTCCAGTATCCTGCACATTTCATAGAAAAAGCCAGCACTGTACATTTTTTTTCTACTAGAAAGTGGCTGTATTAATAGCTCCAGCCGCTACTAAAAACTCTGAGATCAGTAGTCAACAGAAAACATAAAATGAGATAGTACAATTTTAAAGACTTTCAGTAAAACTGAATTATTCCAAAAAGCCCTGAATTATTTTCCAGACAGATATGCAACTAAAAACAGGCCTAAAGCTCTTTCCACAGCCAAAAGCCAAGACTTGCATTATGCAACATCTTAGTTATCTATAATGTGTATCATGCTGAGCCATTCATCCAAGAATATCCTTTGCCTCCTTTAGGGTAAGAGGTAATTTAACCTCAGCACTAGCTCATTTCTCCCAAGATTGCCAGTCTTGTGAGAAATTACAAGATTAGCTTTATGATGAGAACAAATGTGCATTAGACAGTGAAATTTAACCCTACCTTCACCCTAGGGCTGATATACAACCCTGAAGGAACTGTTTTTCTCCTAACCTATTGCAGTTTGATAAGGTGAAACATCTTAGTTGCTATTAAATGATAAAATGTAAGTATTTTACATTCAGTAGTAGAAGCTTAAATATCTTATTGACAATCTTTTATTCCCTTAATATACTATTTCATTATAATGGCCAAAATCATTATGCAGAAATGCAGGAACACACTCCAGGAGTCAGCTAGAGTAATTCAATATCCTTCACTACCATTATATTATTTCCAATATCATCTAATATTGCATGTCTCTCTAAATTGTCTTTGGAGACCATAATTGTTCATTCCTTTGGTGAGGACAAAGCAGTCTCACACACAAAAGCCTTAGAACAGACACGCATCACCGTACAGTTAGAATTTCTAAGTGCTCTTAAGGCAAATGCCTGCAGTGAGACAGCATTTCCACAGTGCTGAGCAGAGCCAACAAGGGGGAGGTCAAACATTAACAGGTTTGTGCTGTTGTGCGCCCTCATTGATGAACTGTTCTGGCTGAGCCAAGCCCTTGATGCTCCTTTGGGGTTTGGAGCTCAGTTGGAGGTACTGCTGTGCTTACAAACAACTCCCTGGCGCTGACAGCCCAACAAGGATATTTGTTGGCTGGGCAAGGGACACTGGAAGTGAAAGACTTTTCCTTAAAGGACCGAAATAAAGCTCCCTCTGTACTAGGACACATCAGGCTGACACTCACAGAAAGGGTCAGAGGCCTCGTTCCTTGTTCAAGGTGTAACTTCAGGAGACACTGAAGTAACAGCTTGGGATCTCTACATATGGGGGGCGGGGGGATGGGAATGACTCAACTAAGTTCAAGTGTTTTTCTAACCCCAGAACCCTCAGGGGTGAACAAGTTTAGAATTCCCAGACGTCCACTTCAGACTTCAGTGCTTTATTTTCCATAAGACTTGAGCTGAGCAGCCCTTCACTCAGAAATTAAAGAATACTTCAATATGAGAAACTGGCACTGAATTCAGGTAAATGGGATGATCAAAATGAATGAATGAAATCAGAGAAACAGATTTGTTCTCTCTTTGTTCAAGCTAAATGCAACTCAGTCCCAAGTCATTTGATGAGATTTGTTCAAGGTGTGATTACATCCCAACTAATTAGAAATAAAACCCATAATATACCAAATTTAACTCATCATTTTAACTAGGTCAGCAGAGAAAAGGTAAGCAGCTCAAATGCCACATGAAACAATGTTAGGAAAGCAATAAGGAATTTAGAAGTCAGCGGGCATCTTTTCTGCATATAAATAAACAAAAGATCAAAAATGTGATCTATTGTTTTCTGATTCACAGTATTATTCAACACTTGGAATTTGATCTTATGCTGGTTGAATATGAAATGGACTTTTCTGATTTTTTTCGGAAACTGTAATTCTTCTCATTTCATAAACACTAGTTACTTGAATTTTTATTTTTGTCGTATTAATGGCTTCCATCCCATTGACAAAGAACATTCGAGACTTTTTGACCCTACAGAAAACCTTGAGAAAAGCATGCAGATTTCTGACAGAAAGCAATCAACATTGAAACAGAATTTCAATACCTCTCATACACTTAAAAACCCTGTTTTACTTACATCAATTGTTGTTTGATAGCAAAAGCATGTTTTGTCCCAAAAATCCCAAACAGAAAGGGACCTAGCATTTCTCATACTTTCTTTATATATCAGATGTGTATTTCAAAACAGAAAACTCCCTAATTCGGCAGTGCTGTCACTAATGTCACCTTGTAACACACATTATGCCAATATGGCATGCACAGTCAAAGGAGGCAAGTGCCCTTTAAAAACAAGATGGATCAGCTTTAGACAGGCAGCACAGAACAAAGGAAATCTGCCCAGCAGCCACCAGTAATTGTTTTAACATGTAGTGACTGTTTTAAGTTAATAATATACTTTTCTAAATCTTGCCTGTACTTCTTTCATATCACCTGCTTGCCACACCAGTCTCATGGCTGGTAATTTCTTATACACTGAAAAATCCCTGTTTACCTCCATCCCTCAAACATGCAGACTTGATTTCGTCTGGCTTCCCTTTTCTCACAATGCTGACATCTGGAAACCATTCCTGTCCTCTATTTTTTTTTTTTTTTTTTTTTTTTTTTTTTTTTTTTTTTTTTTTTTTTTTTTTCTCAGTTAGCTGAAGCACACTCTAATACCTCTTATTTAACTTCTTTTTCTCTGACCACCTCAATAACCATAACACATCCCACACTGTTCCTTGGCTCTGTCCAGATTCAAAACATCAGTTTCACTGACCACTATTATTATGTTTCATTGATGCTGACATCATCCAGTGGTGCAATCTCAGAATTGATGGTCAAGGCTAACTGGGGTTATGGATAAACTATGAAAAATTCAACCAAAAGAACGTAGGAATATGAAACAAAACATTTCTTCATCTTGTTTGGTCAGTTCAGAATTTATCATCATCATCTTCTAAGATTTGACACTTTTAAAATCAGAAGCTTCCTGAATGGGAAAGAGGGAGGAGGTGGCAGTGAAGAGTTGAACTGATAAATATATGGTTTTATGTTCTTGATGGAATAGAACTCTGGCATGTTTTATTTCTTCCATTTGCAGCCAAAGAAAACTAATCAAAAAGTCTGAACAATAATAATTTTTAAAAATTAAGAAAACCAAGAAAAAAACCCCACAAATGAACTCCCCTCCCCCAAACAATAAAATACACAGGAAAATAATTATTTCACACCTGCCATCCATTTTAGAAGGCAAGAGATGCTCTTTTACACAAGGCACGCATTGGTACTGGACACAAGCTACTGACGGTAGAACGACCAGGACTGACACTGCAGCTATGAAACGATGCTGCTCTCGTTCTGTCTGGAATTTGGAAGAAACTAGAGCAACTACCTAGCTTCCTTCTCAAAACAATCTTGTTTGGACATGACTTGTTCCATTTTAATTTTAATCTTTTTTAATCATTCTTTCCATAGGGATGTTCTAATTTACCTTTAAAAGACCTCAATACACACGTGACTTTGCAAAAAGCTGGGTTATGACTGATATTTTCAGGTTTGCTTTTGCCAGGGCAGCACTTACTAAAACAAGCTAAAAAAACCCTTTAAAATAATAGAGAATTGAGCCACTCTGGACAGTTGCAAACCCCTGAAAAATTTGTAAATAAATCCTTACAGCATACCAGCGAAAATTTAGTTATGCTTACAATTTAGTCAGGTCTTCTACTGTGCTCTAACAACAGATTGTTTACACATCTATAGAGATTCTGTCCTTCCAGTTTCTTCTGTCCCAACGAAAAATACTCATTTCCCCTCTCCCCTTTCTGCCAATGGAGAATTCCATGTGAGATCTTTCCTTTTCTGTACAAGTCTATGTGCAGAAAACTGACTGAATTTTGAGAATGAATAATCTTTCTTCATTAGTAGGAAGTGAAAGCTTCTATCCATGAACCTCTCACTCTTTCAAGTGCACAGTAGGGGCTAATAATGAAATAATTAAGCACACAAACAAGCATTAAACCATTCTTTCTCCATAACTGTTATATTTCTAAGTAGTCTTCAATCTTTCCTGTAAACAGCAGTGCAATATTTTGGGAGGGACAGCTTCTCTTTCAGACTGGAGGAACATTAGAAGATCAATAGATTTTTTTTCACCAATTCCTTGGTCTTACAATAGCACACCTGGTCTTGTTGCATCGAGGCCCATTCTACTGTCTTTTATTTTGATTTAAATTAACATGGAATAGTTGGCAATGCAGACAACCCCAGTAGTTTACAGAAGTGCTGTTTAATCCAAAAATCGCAGGAGTACTGAGAACTACATGTGACTCTATCTTCACTTCCCCCAGAGTCTAAGTTGCATCTCAGATGTCAGGGACAAGGCACTGCACATACAGCATGCAAGTCAGGTATGGACAGAGAGCTCCAGTGCTACACAACTGTGCTTCAACCAATCTAAGTTATATATCTAATAAACAATCTTGGAAAATATTGCTTGTTTAGCAATAAACACCAACTTCCATTAAGGGGATTATTGTATTTGCCACCTCTGCAGCTACTGCCTGATTCAGCCAGGGAAATAAAACTAGCTATGTGAGAGGACTTTCTTTGGTTGCATACATAATTAAATACAAAAGAAAAAAATCATAATAAATTTTAAGTAATTTTCAACAATTTTTTCCTGATGTATAACAGTGAGCTCTCACTAGAGAGTAATGCTTTTGCATTCCAGAAATAAACAGCAGACAAACAGAAAGGAATCAGAACTTTTCATTGTTAGTTTAACAGCTCAAAAACTAGAGGGTGATCCCAGACAGCTACAAGCAGTGTCTCACCTCTCTACAACCCCTCAGAGCCCAACAACTTTGAAGCTCTTGGAAGATACACAGTTCCAGGACATCACAAGTAATCTTCTCTTATAAGAATCTTCACTGAATGGAGGCACTTATGCTACAAGTGCCACTTTGCAGGCATAAGGTTTGCCAGAACAGCATCTCTAGCCCTCCATGAGGTTATCAAAACCTTTAGAGAAGGACCATTAGAGGGAAGCTGGGGAGCATGCAAGATTTCATTGAGTAGCTCCTGTCCAAAATGAGGAAAGATTTAAAGTGGCTTTATTTCATTTTTATTTCCTAAGAGAGAGAGAGAAAATAACCAGCAGAAATGCATTAGTACTCAAGTAGGAGGTATACACAGTCACATTATTTGTGAATGCAAACAAAACAGGAGCTGCAGGGAAACACATCTGGACTCTCTGTTGATGAACAGCAAAGCTTTCATATGACTGCAATTATTATTTCCTTTCTGCAAAATCTCCCTCGCTGCTGAGACAATCACTGTTCTTTTAAACACAGCAGCACAGATGGGGTTTCTGAAAGATCTCTTGAAGAACAAAGGAAAAGATGGAATTGGGAAACTTATGTTGAAAATATTGTCTTAAGAGTAATAGCTTATCTTTACAGACCACTAGAAATACTGAATAATCACAAAAGTCATTAACAAGTTCCTATGAACTCCTGAATGCCACGTGGGTCAGATTCACTCCTGCAGCACAGGGGTGTGCAAAAGTACATTCAAGGAGGAATTACCATGCTGAACAACACCACTTCCATCACACTCCCTCAGGGCTTCAGCTTTCAGTGGATAACAGAGGCTCCATCAAAACCTTGCTGGCAGAGACTCTCCTATGGAGGTGAGCAGTCAATAAATTTTGCAGCTTCCTAAGCTAAACTCTGTCTCCAGCCCCTGGATGGATGCATCTCTAACTCCTGCAGCAGCTGCTGCTAATGCTCACCATCATCTGAGACTACACCCTGCACAACCTCTCCTACATTTCCCTGCACTGCCCAACTCACAGCAGGGGTGACATTTCAGATTGCACAGGGGACTCACTCAGTGCTTCTCCAGAGATTACAACCCGTAATTCAACAGTCTTTGATTTAAAGCCAGAGCAATACACAGGTCAGAATCATACCTAACTTGTGTTCTGCATAATAAACACACCAGGCATGTGACTGATAGCCAGCAGTTCATAAATTTGAGTACCACCCCTGCTGCCTTGGAATTTACAGCGGTTTTGGAGAGTTTTCCATGTGCAAGCTGGAAAGCTACGCTTAGAACCCAAATAATTTTTGGATTATGGTAGACATATAAATCCATATTTAGTTCTCTGTAATGTGTCATTATCTACAGAGCCACACAATAGGCCAGATGTCCAGCAGTACTAGTGAACATAAGAAGTTTCCAAATAACTTCTAACCAGCATCCCAACATAGCAGCCCTTGCCTTACCATCCCTGCTGAGCTTCCCTGTAAGATAAGAGTGGTATGATAAGAGTGGTATTTGGATACTGAACAAAACTTTTAATGCTGCTGATTTTCATTCTTATCCAACAAACATGGTGATTTGTGTAGAGGTGTTTGTTTGTTTGTTTGCTTGTTTTGGTTGTTGTGGTGGTTGTTGTTGTTGTTTTTCGTTCGGGGGTTTTTTTCTGGTTGGTTGGTTCTTTGGTTGTTGTTGGGTTGGTTTCAGTTCTTAAACAGAGAATCTTTTCTGCAAGTAAACATTAGTGGTAGTGGTCAGTTCTAATGAAACCCTAGACCCTTTACCTTGGACTCTCAGATTGAATCTCTACATTTACATATGTATTTTCCACCTGTGGTCACTAAATTGGGCAAACTGATTTAAGAAAATGCAGGAGATTGTCAATTACTCATTATTTTGTGAAACCAGCTCACATACCCACTGAATATTGTGTGGCCATGCAAATCAAATAGCCTAATTTCACATTTATATTGAGCTTACTTTAGTAAACCCTCAGCACTGCGCACGATTCCCCTATAAACTATAACTCCATTTCATATTAAAGTTAACACTTCAAAAACAGTTTTCTAATTCAGTATGAACACTTCATAATTACATTTTTCTTAAAAGCTGTAATAAACTTTATTTAAGCAAGTGCTTCCCATTTTATTGCCAACCCCAAACATTGTTCATTTGCAAGCACAAAGTGTCCTCTTGACACGATAATGAAAGTGCATTCATACATGTCAGCCAGAGCAATTATGTACTCCAGATTTATACGCAACAAGTATCATTCAGTCTTTTCTCCTGACACTTTCAAACATGACATGCATATTAAAATTATCACCTACAGTGTGAACATAGTTCACTTCAACTGCACTTTTGCCAAATCCCCCAGAAATCTGGGCATCAGGACAGAGAATAGGCAAAATCATTTTATCAACAAGCCAATTAATTCCATAATATATTCAGATGAATTTACTGTTGTTCAATTACCTCTGCAGTACCTAATACAGGAAAAAACAAAGAAAGCCTCAGAAGAGAGCCCTGGGCTGTATTGAGGTTTAAGAGTATCTCAAGCAGTCTCACAGTGCGCTGGGCAGTGTCCCTTTCCCTGGAGCATTTCTCCATTCACTATGCCTCATGGCCCAGACTCCAGCAGTGCTGCAACCACACCAGAGCAGGCTTGGATGGGAACTGAGAGATGTATCTGGAAAGGTTACATCCCACTGCCTGGAGCACAGAGATTGCTGGAATAATGCTGAAAAGGGGGGGAAAAAAGTGATTACTTTAAAATTGGATTTTAAAGGACACTTCTTTTCTATACACCCCTGAGTGGCCTCCAATATATTCCATCCTCAGAATTTACAGGAGAAAATTTGGATTATTTGTTTCCGATTATTTTATTGAACTTTTCAGGTTTTTCCTTTTTCCCGTGTCTCCAGCTCTCAAGAGACCAATCAAAATCGATGGAAATCCACTACTTCCTTGAAGAGGAAAAAAATCCACCTAACTTCAAAGAAAGCATAACTCCACAAGCACAACCTGCTTTAAATGGAACTCCCAAGTGCAGTATCAGATGCCCCACCTGACATTTTACTAATGGTACTTGTGATTTCCTGTTTTACAGAGCTGTTCTGAGGATCAGCCATCATTTAAAAAGCACCCCATGAATCTGAAGTGAGATGAACAGGAGGATTGCTGGTGTTCTGGTCACTCTTACACCTGGAATGACTGATTAGAAGTGTAAAAATACATTTTTACAGGACAGAATCCAACAGCAGACAGCAGAACTTGGAACTGCTTATCTCTCCTTCATCTTGCCCATCCTCTAGGCCCAAGCAAACTAAAGTACCCCAATAAATTTCAGTGTCTGGCTTAAAATATCCAGCCCAAAAATTCACCATGACAACACACTAGGGTGAAGCAAGAATGGGTTTATCCTTCATTTCAAGGAATAAAGGGATTATCTTTGTAACAGATCATGAGAACTGACAAACTCAACCATTATCAATTATAGATCTGCAATAGCACACAGGGCTCGAGGAGTAAAACATACTATTGATATAGCAGTTAGGATTCAAAAGTGTTCCAAGAAACAAAGAAAAACTGAAATAATTTATACAGAATTGTGTTACCTGAAGAATAACCAAGTAAGGGGAAAAGATAAGCCAGATCCTAATTGCCCTCTATACCAGAGAAAACAATGCACATTGAAGCAACAGGCTGAGCCGAACTACTGCCCTGCCATGACACAGGCACTGGGTTTCAGTCATAACTGCTTCAGTTCCAACCACTCCTGCTTGGTGTTTTAACCCTTAGTTTTATTAATTTTAACTATTTTTCTATTTTAAGCTACATTTCCATTGTCACTAGAAGCAAACTTTGAAAATTGTAATTAGGATGGCAGGTGGAAAATAATAAAATAATAACACTTAAAATTTAATGCTTAATTTCGTCTATGGGAACTCCAGAGGCACAAGTAATGGTTCATTGGAAACAAGTCATTATGCTAAAAATCTAAGAAGCTGCTGACTTCTTATGAGCTTGTTTACAACAGGATTTGGCTTTGGAATAATTTATAGACTTTAGTGTTGGCTACAATTACATCTGTGAGCAAAAAGTTACACCACACATGCACACACACACAATTACCATGCTTAAAATAATTGTGCATCTGTCAGGGAATATACTTTATCTTTCTGATTCTATACACCCTAATTTTTTTCAAGTATAACAGGGAGAAAGAACATGATTAAGAGTGCAAAGCAGAATACAAAAAAAGTCTCCAGTTTTGTTAAATTTTCACTTCTTTGGGTCAGACATTATTTATGAAATTACACAGATTTGATAGAACCACCTTGACAGATGGTTCACACAAACCAGCTTCAACAAGTTAAACCTCTAATCTGCAAAATTTATTTTGAAAAATAATAAGAACCATTGTTAAATTAGTAATAGCAACAAATAGAAAGTTATATGAATTAAGCTGCTTTGCTAGAAACTGGGCAAGTCTAAAACACATAACTGCACTCACTCAGTCACTGATGTAGCACAGGATATGCCTAGCAGTGTTCAGGGTCCAGCTGCAGGGCCATGCGGCCCTACCCTTTAGTGGATAAGAAATGCAAAGGTCTTGTCCCATCTGAGATCACTCCAATCCAGACAGGGATTCTCCATACCCCACACAGTGTTGAACAGGGAAGGGCACCTTTCTACACAGAAGCGATGGAACAGCAGCTCCCACCACGTGTTCATTTACATTTGCTGCAGATTATCTGTAGGTCTGCTGTGACACCAACCATATCTCACTGTGACTCTTACAATTCTCAGCTGCCAGCCAGAATAATTTTTTCCAGTTGTTAGATGCACACTCAGATCCACTGTATCATCAGTATATTCCCTGGAATAAAAGCTTTTAATGGAGTTTTCCAAAATAAGACAAGAATCAAATCCCAAAAGAAATGAAAGCTCAGTTTTCATGTATTGCTTTGATTCTCACTTCTGAGCAAATATTTGTCAAACCACAGACTAGCACATCCACGCACCAAACTCCCCTGTTTATCAATAGGTCAGCTCTGTGAGCACAGAGCCACAATGCAAGGTCCCTGGGGCTGCCTTTGAAGTGACCTTACCCTGATACAAAGATGACATGAATAGAAGAGAGAGAGAATTTTATCTTTTTGAGAGCTCAGAGTTTGAACACTGTTAAAAAAAAAAAAAACAAAAAAA
>VWYO01001194.1:79207-99970 GCA_013400275.1 Rhadina sibilatrix
AAAAAAAAAAAACAAAACAAAGGCACCAAAAAACACGACTAGAGAGCTTGACAACAGTGCCAAGATACACTGAATTATACATAACAAGTTTGCAATTAGAAACATTTTTCTCCATTGACATGGAATTTTTTCCTAACTTATTATTTCACCATGTTATTTTCACCATGCTATAGACTCCTGACAGTACTGTGTTTTCAATTACAGTTGTTTCTCAAGCATATTCCCTTCCCTGGCCAGCTTACCTGTAGAAGTACAGGCAAGCTAGTAGGAAATCTTTAGTTTTTGACATTTTCTTAATTCATTTGAAAAATTGTAAGTATACCAATTTTTAAAAAGTCATTAATCCGCAGGCAAAAAATAATTATATTAGATATCCTAATTCAAGTTTAACAGCAAACCCGAGAAGAGTTGTCTTTTCTCCCATATAGATTAACAATTCACAGGATCCAAGAAGTTTCTGGCTTTTACAAGTGAGATGTAAACTTCAAAACACATTAGAACCTAAAATTGTGGTTTATAAAATAACTCATGATGCACTAGGGAAATTCATTTCCATGCACTGTGGGGTATATTTCAGTGCAGACAGTGAGTCTGGGCTGGGGTAGAGCTGCCCTGCACACCAAGCTTAGGTACAGCAGGACAAGTCCCCAGCACAGCACAGCAGCTGTGCTCCACAGACAGCAGAAGGCACCTGAGCACAAACCAGACAACTCTGAGACTTCCAGACTTCACCTAAACTATGGCCACAGATACATGGACCACACTGCAAGAGTCTCAGAAACCCTGGTCAGATATTGTCAGATGGAAAATCCCACAGCAGCAGAATTTCTCATCAAGAAAGACAACATGCCCAGGAGTGCTGGCAGTACAGTAGCTATGTCCAAAGCAGTCCAGACTGTTGTCACAAGTAACTAAGAAAGCCAATATAAGACAATTGAAAACACAGGGCAAATTACCTCAAACAAACCAACCTGCTGCATGCAATTCTGCCACTAACATAAGAAAAGCCCATGACACATTTACAGTGCCATACCACAACTGAGTACCAGCTTTTCATTATCATGCAACAATCTAAAGATAGGAAATACAGATGAACTAGAGCAGACTTTCCTTCCTCCAAGAAGCCAAGCTGCAATGGACAATGCACAATAAAATTAGAACACAATCTAAATATCCAAATATGGAGTCAGTTGTTCAGATCATTAGTAAAAGATTCAGAATTCTCTGCTGAGACGGAACAAGTGCTGATAATTATTTTGTTATGCAAACTAATTCCCCTGGGTGTCATCTGTCTGATAAATTAACGTATTTAGGATTTGAACTAAGACTGTGATGTAAAATAGAAGACAGACTACAAGGAACTGATACTTAACAATGCCATTAATATAACTTAATTCTATTAATCATGTGAAAGGTTATATAAAGCTTTTCACTCCTACATTCAGACAGGACCAAACATCCTCACCTCCCCTCAACTCTTCTGTCAGACTTATTTCATTCCAATTTAATTTCTTTACATTCCATTGAATGGCATGAAATGCAGGTAAAAGCAGACAGGCCTTTCCAGTAATCCTCTAAGATGGAGTGGTTTCTAAGATGATTTTTCCCTGAAAAAATACACAGCTTTCCTTTCCCCCAACCTGTTTTCAAAATCCTTTATTCTCAGCTCAGTAAAAAGCTAAGGATCACTGATCAGAGCAAAACTGCTGTAGTTGTATGAAAGACACTGATGGTAAAATACGGTTCACTAGTTGAAGTATATTGAGATGGGCCAGCAGGAAATGAGAAACATTCTACCTGTCTCTTTCTTGAATCACTTGGCTCTTCACACAGCTTTCCTCATGGCGTCTTTATTATGCTGTTCTTTTTGCCTTTCTATTTCCCAGCTGAGAGACATTTCTAGGTTCATTTCAGTAATGTCAAAATAATTGAATCAAAACCAAGAACGAAGTATTACAAGAGCTGTGTCTTGATGAATTTATTATTAGAGTAAATGATAAGAGTTCTTAAATTTCCCAATAGACCCCTCAAGTTCAAAACCAAGCAGAAGGCATACAGAAAAACACACACAATAATATTAATACTGTCTTCACCTTTCCCAAGTGCTTGCTCTTATCATATATAAATCTACACAGAAGGGATCAGAGCAGATGCTTATTGTTTTACATTGTTACCAAGTCAATTATTCTACCCTAAAACCTGGTTTCAACCACTGCAAATCAGAAGTGATTCCACTAAAAACAACGGGTGCCATGCTCACATAAATCTGAAAAAGGAAAAAGCAGGGCAGGCTCCTGGCCTTGAGAAAGTTCTAAATGGTTCTAAAGTCACATTCTTTTATATCATTTGCTTTTGTCAAAGCTAATGAGAGCCTAAATGCAAATCTGCTGGAAAAAATAATCATGCAGAACACAATTTAGGCAATAGTCCAAAATACACTGATAAATTGTTGGTGTTACAAATGACACAAGCAAACTGACTGTCAGCTTCAACAGCAATGAGGAAACAGTAATATTTAAGGATATCTCTGTACTTGATTATATTTACTTTTAAAGGTAATAAACCCTGGAAAATTCAAGATGGAAAAGAAGATCCCAATTCTCTATTATTTGTTAAAAATAGTAAAAGGATAAAACAAGATTCCCTCTGAACTTTAGTGTCACACATCAGAAGCTTTCCAAAAATTCCTCTGACATGCTCCTGTTCTGAAACAATATAAGTTTACTGTTATGTCAAATGAATTAGTTACACACAGTTAAAACAGATTTTGTCAGTGGTCTAAATTTAGGATATTGGCCTGTAGCAGATTTGAGTTGAAATAAATGTGCTATACAATTTTTGCCTTTGCATGAAAATTATGGATGAAGAGGCCAAGACATACATAATTCAATTTCTCTTAGATTTTTTTTTAGCTGCCTAGAATAGTATTTCTAAGACAGACTGAAAAATGGTGCTTAGAGGATTGGCAAAGACATTGTGTTTTGAAACAAATATGCTCACAATATTTGAAATGAATATTTATATTTTATTTCAAATTTTGAAGATAAGAGAGAAATTTTATTTAGTTATCTATTTCTCTGCATATTGGCATATGAATTCAGGACATATGCATGTAACTGCATTCGTGTTACCTAATATATTAGCAAGTACCATGCATATTGAGGCAGGACATTTGGCAGAGTTTATACAGGGGTGCAACACTGCAGCCTGGCTCCTTGGCTTTAGCAGCCTAAATTGCAGCATGTCCCAAGGGAAGCTGTACAGCCTAATGGCAGAGTGAAAAATTAAGCATACACATTTCTGTGCTTTTTTTTTTTCCCCTGATTTCTGTACAACATCCAGTGTTTTATCACACATTTTAAAAGAAGAAATGAGTGGGAGTAGTAAAAATAAATAAAGGAAAAATGGAATAAAATGCTGGCCATATTTATGGAAATAGACCATATGAGTGACAGGAAGTCCTAATTGATTCTGCGTTAGGGGAACGGATTCTGTAATTATGGCAGACTCTCACTCCAGCCAGTGAGATATTTGAAATTCAGGCACTAGTATAGCAAAACATAATCTAGGTCTGGAACAGAGAAAGGGATCCTGGTGTTACATTGCTTGCCTTCAGAGAGGAAACTAAAATAGCTGGTTAAAAAAAAAAAACAAACAAGCTTCTCTTCTTAGTTTGATGTATGTTCTTCTACATGTGCAAGTACAGAGATGTAGCTGTAATCTGAAAAAAAATTAAATTGAACATGAGAACCATTGCTTTTGATAATTGGCTTATCATAAACATGGCTCCTAAATTGTGGATTAAGCTCATAGTCCTTTTATCACTCATGATTTAAAGCTTTGTTTCTGTAATTTTAAGCTAATTGTAAATGTATCCTTTGGAGACTGAACTATGTGGTTTGGGGGTTACTAAATTCTGACACTTTTCTCACCAGAAACCAGCACTCACAGCACATCTTGACTTCACCCCTTCTCTTTAATTATAAAATGGTATTCAGCATTGCCTTTTGCAAACCATGAACTTTTGCACATCTCCTTCATAATTAGAAGAAACTTCCTAGCCCCTCAGCTGACAAGCAACATTACAGGCCTGTCAGGTTTCTGGTGATAATGTCTTATTCTACAATGCTATATGAATAGCTGTCCTTTGAGGATCAGAAATGTACAATAGATACTGCTTCAATGTGTAAAGATAAGATTAAACTACAAGGAAGGCAATTAAATGCTTAGATCACATTAATAAAAGCATTTCCTGTGTTTACCCTGGTGTTATCATTGCCTACAACATTGAGCAGTGTGTTTGTTTTGATGACTAAAACATGAGCTGAGAACTCAAAAAGGGATTAAGGAATTGTTTTTTTCAAAGACAGCTCAAACTACTTTTGTTCACTGCCTTTTTATTCTGATGTATTGAAAAATTTTGCACTTCAAGGGACAGATCTCTGTGTAGAAGAAACATCAACCTGTCTACAAACAAATCAACATGCATTAAATTCCTTTGAACTTTGACATTTCTGTTGAAAACCGTGGCTCATTTTATAGCACTAATGGTTTAGTATTTTTCTTCATAAAATCATATTAACCTATTAATAAAAATCACATTTATTTACCTTTATTTGACCACCATGTTCTATAACTGACATGGATGGAAATCAGAGCCTCTCCAAGCTTAATATGTTTCTTTCAGTATTACGATAAGTAAATTTCTATAATATGGCACTAGAAATGGTGCTAAAAGGTACTTGCTTCTGATGAAATGTAATAACATTTACAGCTCTTTTTATTTTTGGTTTTAAAAGATTCCTTGACTGCTTCCTGTGCACCACGGCAGGACAGACCTGTGGTGATTCAGCCTCATCCCCCAGTGCATCACTCACAGCAGGGATGATGCTTCACAGCCCCCTGGCTCAGGGAAACAAAGGACAGCTCCTTTATATTGTTTCAGATGGGCCAGCTCAACCAGCCCCATTAACTATCACAGTGCAAATAATACTCAAATAGTTCATAAGCCACAACTGACCTGTTTACTGACCTGTTTACTAAATCCTTAGGCCTATAATTTAGTCTCTGAAGGAAATGTGTCCACCTTTTGAGTTATTTAAAGGGAGGATGCATAAAACACAAGAACATATTCCATGGGGATAAGCCTGTGCTTACAGGAACATCAACCACCTTATCTATTAAAGCTATTTGATGTCCAGAAGATGATTTACTTGAAAGTTAAAAATGAGAAGTTATTCAAAGTGTTTTCTATTTCTGCTGAACTGTTAATACTGCTTTACAGCAGAAATAAGAAATAAGATTGGGAGCAGTTTTGTTTTTTAAACACAAAAATAGAAAAAATTTGGAAAAACTACACCAAATTTCTTCTATAGTATGTGGAAAGTTGTAAAAGAAAGGCCAGAAGATCCCCTTCTTAGAAGGCAATTATTTAGTTTTGGCAGACGTTGAAAAGTATCCAACAAATCTATTTAGCATATATATAAAATACAACTTTATTCAACAGAAGAGAGAATGGAACACTTGTAGCCATCAGCAAACTTACTTGGAAGCTGGTAACATTTTTAAGTCAGAGTTCTGGCTGGCTTGCTCATTTTCGATGCTTAATGCAAGATGTAATTTTTTTTCTTTTTCTTCCCTTAGAATCAGAGCAAAACATCTCCTAAGTAGTCACCTACTGATAAGCAATTACATCCAATTGTGTAATAGCAGAGAGCTGGAAGACTATTAAGACTATTCCTCTATGAAAAGAAATATTTTAAATTGTTGGTTTTGTTACAAGGCTTCTAATGTGCTGCATATAAATCCATATATGCAATTACAGTCACAGTGTGGCCACATTGTAATTTGGTTACAATGATTGATTAAAAATTTGATTAAAGGAATTAAAACAATCAAATTTTACACTGAGATACTGCAAGGAATGCTTCCATCAAATCTCCATTTCATGTGTCAGCAACCATAGTCAGCACCAGAGCTCTGCCAAGGCCATGCTGTTAAGTTCACTGACAGCATCTCCACCAAAATCAGGATCTTCACTCTGTCAAGGATCTGCCTCATTTCCATGTTAAGGCAGTGAAATTTCTTTGGCAAGCTTTGCACATGTGGGTATTCCTCTAGTGAAGATAATACAATACCTTCCAGAGACCAGGATTGCTAATGTGTTTTCTGTGAGAATGGACAGGGTAAAAAACTAAACCATCTCTGAATGGGTATTTTGCTTCTTGTTCAGAGAAGCTGAGAAGAAATTCTTGTTCAGAGTTTACACATAAAAAACAGATTCTCACAGTTGCCAGCAAAGCAAAACAATATCTGATACCTACTGGAGAATCACTTGTCTGTTCAGCCTGCTCTGTCAGCTAAGATTGTTCAGAACCATTAAGTGCCTCATAGTGAACAAAGCAAATATAATTCCTTGCTTTGATCACAGGCAAGGAGTGACATAATGACCTACATCAACAGTTGGCATTGCCAGTCAATAGCTAGTTCTACACACAGAAAAGTCTTGGAATTTCTACATCAGTCATAAACACAGCTAAGCCTGACCTGTGGATTATCAGAGAAAGCAGCCTTACCTTTCTGTAGTGGTGCGNGATTTTGCCAACCAGTGGCCAAAGCTCTTGGACCTTAAAGATAAAATTCTGTGATGGACAGAAAGAATAATTATACATAAAACAAAAATGGGACAGGGAAAAGAACCAATAGAAAAGAGTCTCTAGGCAGAGACTCAGGTTGTCTTAGAAACCCTTATCAAACTATGATACGAATACATTCTAGGGCAAGAGGCCCTTTCAAGGTGTTTAAGCTACACTAAACTTACAATATAAAAAAACCTATGCTATATTCATAACTAAAAATTATAAAACATTTCTTGCAAACCCATACCTTTCCTCTGCCACAAGCTTTGTGTAATCTTAACCCCCTCTCCTGAAATAGAAGGAATATAGTTCAGATATTTATATTTCAACTTGTATCATCACACAGTGAGGCCAACACTTGTACCTGTGATACCTAAAATCAGTTTCAGGAGCAGAAAGAGCTCACTGCCTGGGACTTTTGTTCAGAGTAAGCCCATTTCCTGCAGTTTGCTCAAGAAACCTAAATACTTACGGAACCTTAGAGTCAAATTAAAATCCAAACATATCATGCAATGTAGTGTCTAAACTCCTATATCTCCCTTTGGAGCTCAGCTTTTTGTCCCTCAGTTTCTCAAATGCTTTTAAAAAGTCATTACTAATCCCAGCTCTTTTATTAGTAATTTAGAGTAATTTAGTTTCTTCCATTTTCATTTGAAGATAAACTTCCAAAAGAAAATTGATAGCAGAGCTTGTAAAACTGCCAAGATACATTTTCCTGAAAAGTGTTGCTTATTCATGGTTTCTCTCACTCTCTGTTTACTTAGGATACTTATTCAAGTTTGGAGGATAGAGGTTAACAAATAATCTTCAGTGGTTCTCCTAAGCATTTAAAGGTCACTTGAAAGAGTCTGATTGGAATGATTGTAACTGAGATCAGTCTTTAGCTGATGAGAAATAAAATGAAAAGGGCAAGTTGTTGAGGAATATAAAGGAGACGTGCTGGAGAGTACTTGCCTTATTTCTGTATAAAGCAGTACATAGTCTCCAAGGCACTGGTGTAGTGAATCTCTAATAATTATTATAGTAAACAATAGCTTTTAAATCAATTCTGTTCTCATTCATAATCTACATTCAAGATCAGGGTTTGTTCTGCTCCTTTTAAAAGCACTTTCTTTAGAAATTTTAGAAATAGATGCATATAGAGACCTCTTCAAAAGAAAAATTTCTATGAGCAATTCCAGTCACCAACTTGGAAGTTTCCCACCATGAGGATAAGAATGCACATCATGTAACATATGACTACATTTATGTATTACAGACCCCGAACAACTGACTTGTTAATTTTGCTCTTCCATTTTTTGTGGGGCAGCAAATGTTCTGTCAGCCATTATCTTGAGAAAAATTGTAACTGATGGGTTCATTTTTATTTATGCCTAAGGAATTTTCACATAATTGTAAGCTGGAAAATATTAGATAATTAACATTTGTGATAAAACTGCATTCCACTGATTACCCTGCTCCACGTATATGTGTAATTGTCAACATTGAAATAGCTTTAACTGCAAATAGACATTGTCCATTAGCCAACCAGACTGCTCGATGAGAAAAACACAGACATTTTAGCTGTTATTTGGAGGATGAGAGGAGCATAATTATCATTTAAATAGGCAGTTTTACTCTTCTTTTCCACTCACAAACCCCCCCCAAAAAAACTTGTGTTCAATTTTTGGAGACAAAGAAACAACACTGCTTACAATTACAGTGATACTGAAGTCTCCTAATGCTCTGTCCATCCAGAACCGTCACAGTGTTTTGCAAAGATAAAAAAGAAATATATTCGTTTCATTTTTGGAATGGAGGAAACAAACACAGAGAGGAGAAACAATTCACCGTGTGGCTGACAGGGTATACCTTGAGTTAGTGAGCAAACCTTACAGCAGAAAGCTGAAACAGAGAGAACACAGAGTTCTCGGATGCACATGGAAAAGATTTTCCTACCTAGATCACATTCATTTAAAGCAGAATAGGGAGATGGGGGTCTCTCTAGTGCACTGCTCCCTCTGCCTTGCATCTCAGTTACGAACACCAAGGAAAACACAGCATCTATGGACCTCCCCATGATCCCTTTGAGTGCAAATTTTCCAATTGGACTTGGTATCCTTTCTTCAAAAAAGTGTGTGACAAAGTGAATCTTTTGGTAGAGAGGCTGACAAAAGAGCTCCATTTTCAGTGCATGTTTCTATGGCTCTCTCTTTGGTCACTCTAACAGTGTCTGATTTTTGACGGCACTTCTTCCTTCAAATCTCAGAAGGCTGTTTTGATGCCAGTGACCAGAACAGTTCCAAGAGGAGCTGAACAAGCCTCCCAAGCGCAAAGCATTTTCACTCCGGTGCATTCACTCCTACTCCCTCTACGGGTTCCATTTAATGACAGAATTACATTCCAAACTATTGAGCATTTGTGTTCACTCAGTCTAGTGTTTCAGCCTGCTCTATCTATCACCAGGGTTATTTCCCTGGATGGCTGTTTCATATTTTATTAGAAATGACAGCTCTATTATTAACAAGAAAAAAATACAGCATGAAAGAAAAATAGAAGTACTAGCTCTAAGATCCAGGTGCTGAAGGATGTGAAACTTTTATCTGGTGACACATAGGAAATGGCTGGATCTGTAAAATATTTTCTACTTGAATGGTTTATTAAAACTGACACCAGTACAACAATTACTAGCAATTATTTTGTCATTGTCTATTCCTTTCAAAGTGAGAAATTTAGTAGCAGTAAAAAATACATAAAACCTTAAAGTGGCTGAAGACCATTTTACTAGGGATCACTTCATTGCTCAAGGATTTGGTAAGCATGGAGGAAGAATTTTCTCTCCAGATTACTAGTTTAAACTAATACCTGATATAAGCACAGAAATAAATCCCAGCAGGTATTTTATGATAGCATGTATAGGTTTCTAACTATATGAGCCACTGGTTAATAAAGCCTTTGGTGCCAGAACTTACATTTCATGCTTGGGTCAAGCCTGTTAAGTCTATTAAGGTCTCAGTTGCCTCCTGTATGGACCACCGGGGCCCAGAAGAAATTACAAAAGCTACTGGCCTGGGGCTACTTCTGTATTCAATACACATCTTACAGATATATGAATCTGAGAGCAGTGCTGGCCCTGCAGGGGAGGTGTGAAAAAAAGCAAAGCCACTCCAACTTTGAACCAAACATAGAATAAAAGGTTACCTTATTTTGATATAGAGGAACTTGAAGTAATACATTTTTACAACTCTCATTTCCAGGATTTAAAGCCAGAAAGATCCATAAGATCATATTGAACTTGTGTGCTTCACAGACCATTACATTTCACCCAGTTATTCCTGCACTGGGCCAAATAACTTGTATGTGATTAAAGCATTATTTTCAATCTTAACTTTGCAAACACCAGTGGAGAATCCACCACACCCCAGAGCTTCACTTGTATGCTTCAGTAGTTAATAGCCTCCTCTCCTGTATATATTTCATATTTAACATCATAGTTAAATATGAAACTGTCTTGGTTTGGAAAGACAGGTATCTATCAGGGAAACTGGAGTTTCCCACCCGCCAAAAAGTATAATTTTGCAATCAAGGGCTTTCAGGCAAAGATTTTGGGAATAGGAATAACAGTTCTTTACTAAGAATATTAACAATACAAATATAGTAGAAAAAGAAAAAAAAAAACCAAACCAAAACCACCCACCCAAACAAGAAAACAAACAAACAACAATTTTGGAGAAAAGCCTGACAGAGTCAGAGCTACAACCTGGCACCCTGCTGGTCAGGGTGCTGGGTGCAGTCCAAAGGTAAGTCCTTCTNAATAGAAACTGTCTAGTTTCAGCTTTCAAGCACTCATTGTGTCACCATCTTCTGCTGGATTAAAATAATTTTTTTTACTCACAAAGAAATTATGTAATATAACTAAGGTATCTCAGGACTAAATCTGTAATGGGAGAGTGTTTTCTCCATTCCTCAAAGGGTTTTAACTGAGTTTCAAAAAGACTCGTTACAATAACAATTGAGTACCAGCAAACCTGAGCACATTTTCTAATCCTGTTTAGAAAAAATCATTCTTTTTTCCTCCCTACCTAAAAATGGTCACAACGGAACAATCCTGAATTATTTCCATTCTGAAAAAAAGCAGGCAAAAATTACATTACACACAGAGGAAATGAAACAGAAACAACCAAACCAAGGAACAAAAGGGAAAAGGTCTGAGAATCATTTTTAAGGACAGAGATTGAGAAGGACATTAAATTAAGGCCACAATCTCATTAGCATTCAAAACTTCTGGTTGCTCTTGTGAGTGTCCTCAAGACTCAAGAACAAACAGGATTTTGCAGACACACAATCAAAGCACGGATGTTTGCCTTGACCACAAAGCAACCACCCTGAGTGACATAGTAATATTTTTAAATGCCTCTGACACCCATCAAAGATATAATTTAATGAGTCCACATTTATAAATATTATCATCTGAATTTTTTCATGAAAGATGATAAACAAGGGAAACATCTCAAAGGAGAGAATCAGAACTTGAGAAATGTATTCTTGTGAAATGAAACATCAACAAGAGCTTAGAAAGCGATGTGGCATTCTTGAAAAATAAACCTAAATTCCAGGATGCAGGACTATTGGGATTGGGTTACCAAAGCTAAAGCAAACAATTTGAATTAAATGATTGTGGGAGCCTTGTTTTGATCATCCTCCCACCAATTTAGAATCATGACCACCAATCCACAAACTGCAAGGAAATTTAAGTAAAAAAGAGGAACAGCAGGTTCCAGGTAGAACATGAAAATGCAACATCTAAACATAAACAGAGTTTCCAAAGAAATAAATATATCCTTACAAAACTGAGAACAAGTTAAGAGAGCACTTTCTCAATACATCCAACATTTCAAAATTTGCCTAAACACATATTTTCAAGAGAATATTACACTAAAACAAGTCATTCCTACCCAGCAATGCAAACCTTGGAAGGGCAGCAAACCCATCCACTTTTTCAACTCACATAAGCATTTCCTTCTTCCCTTTATTTCAAAGCCTGCATTTATATCATCACAGTTCTTCAGTGAATAGTTTGATGCAATACCAAGTATTGTTACTGCTACCATTCAAAGCCAGAAGCTCCCTATTGTACACCAACTGATAAATATTATCTAGAGCTGCAAACACATATATTCATTTGCATCACAACAGCAGCACATTTATCAAAAAAGAAAATGATAATTTGGGGTTGAAGGGCAGAATGACAGTAAAATTAGTAAACCTATTGGAATATTTTCTAGGTTTCCTTACACATATTCCATTGCACATATATGACTTTACTTTAGATTTTAACTACACTTGGAACTCTGCCACTTTTCTGTTAAAATGAGTCTTCTAAAGCAAATGGTGATGGCAGAAGCGTTTATTGCTGATGAATCTCTGAGTACCGATTCTCCCAGCGGGTGCAGCTCGGAACACTTCCGAGATATTCTTGTGCACATTAGGATTTCTCAGGCCTGAAAGTTCAATGCAAAAAGAAGTGGTATGTTCTCATGCCTCAACCCTAACTCAGTTTGCATATGAATAAGAATCGTCCTTTGGAAATTTGCAGCAACAGTCTAATGTATGCGGAAGAAATTGAAAGCACTGACTCCTGTAGATCAGGACTTCAATAGCATTTTTAAAAGACTTCAGCTAACAAAATCGAACCACATAGGCATTTGGTAAAAGCAGCATTAGTTTAAGTTGCTGGTGTGCATAATTAGGAAATACTACATGTGCTGTGTATGCCAGGCATCCTGGAGCAGCCTCAGCCTTTGGCAGGCCTTGCAGTCTTTTCAGATGATACAAACCATCGAGTATTTAAAAGCATTCATTAACCTAAAGAGTCTCATTTACTGGGTGCTCAGCTCAGGACAACTTATAACTAATTTCCAGAAGCACCTTAGACCTTATCTCTTGACTGATAGTGAAGAATTGCTTGTGACAGTGATCGCAAAACCTCTGATCTGCTCTGAGTTCCCACAAACGTACTATTCAGTGTCACCTTCTCTGGGAAGTCAGAGGAAGAGTTTGTACTGAGTATTAAGGCTTGATCTACATAACTTCTTGGAGGATAAAAATCTTTCTTAGGAATGTAACCCCTCAGGTTGTGAACAGAAGTGTTATTTCAAACTTGCTTTCAATTTGCAAGCAGAACAACTTTCTAATTTACTTCAGGTTAGGTCAACCAATTTATCAAATAGATTAAAGCCCCCGCATCTGCTAAATCACTTTTGTGAAAACTCGTTATGGAGCACAGCAAAAAGATTTGCAGGCAGTTTTAAAGAGGCAGCAGAGAGCAGTGATGATCAGCCAAGTGCACCACTGAAGATGGTCTGAGCTACAGAAACTGGCACTGATTATGGCAGATTCAGGCGCTTTCCCAGTGTGTGCTGTGAAAACAAATATATTCAACCACTTCAGGCAGGGAAAGATTCATGACTGTAGCTTAATTGAAGAATAATTGTATCTGTACATCCTGCCATGATAGGTCGAATTTATAACCACTGGACATTGTAATATGATTCCTGCATTCTCCCATTTTTTCTGTGGATACTCCCCTAGACAAACCTGCCAGAGGACCTTGGCCGAAATGAATTTAAATACCATCCTGATGAGTTGGAGGAGCAGTTGATATTATTTGGAGACAAGACGATTTGCAACACTATTTTGAAATATAAGCTTAATAAAGAAAACAGAAATTGCACGCTTATAATTTTACTGATTACAGAACACAGCTTGCAGCTTTCCAAATTATAGTTTACAGAAGTGGTATCCTGAATCTTTTAATCTGTGCTTCTTTCTAAGCATTCATTCATATGACTTGTCCCCCCACAGTAGAGTATGAATTTTGCAAAACTGCTTTTATACAGTCCATAATTCTTGAAGAAAAAAGAAAACTACTTTCTTTAAAAGGCATATTCTCAGGGTTGATGGAAGCTCAACCAGTTGCAGTCCATCAGAGCCACATGTTCTAGCCTCTTTGATTTATGCAAGTAAATCTCATGAATCTAACAAGTAGCATCCAAAAATATTTGATGTTTGCAACAGCAGAAATTTAGTAACAGCATTGTATAATTGTAGATTAAGAAGAAACAGGCAAAGAGGTGAATAACTGCACATTTTCCCCCTTTAATAGGAGAGTTAAAAGCACAGCCAAGGAATCCAACCCATTTCCTTATTCAAAGCACAAAATACATTCCTGTTCTAAGGTAATTTAATGTGTGCTCTTGGTACAAATATTGCTCTTCTACAAATCGATTTGCTTTATGAAGAGACAAGGCAGCAGTTTAAAAAAAAAAAAAAAGCCCATCTTTGTCTTTTATTTGGAACTACAATGTACAAATCAAAGCCAACACTTGGAGTTCTGACAGTTACATTTTTGTTTTCAAAATTGCATCCCTTCTCTTGGATGGATGAAAGCCCTTTCCCTGCCTAGAATGACTTCTATCTGGAAATACAGACTAAATATTCCATGCCTCACTCATCAATTGTGGTAGCCAAATAAATCACAAAATTACATCAATCCAAAGACCTTAAAAAATATGAATGTTTTGGTAGAAATTCCCTGTCTCTTAAGGTAAACTTTATTTCTTCCTTCTTAGTTTAAATAATTACACTAATTGCAGATATTGCATTTTTCTTTCTTACAGTTACCAAATTCTACATTTTGGTTTCAGGCAGGTAGTCATCCTCAGGCTCATCACCAACAAAATACCTTCCAGAGATTAATAGGAGAGTTTTGATAAGGTACAGCACCAAGAACTTGATATCAACATCTTCTCTCGAAGCAGCAAATGAAACTTCACCATCCCTATTCTCTTCAGCAGGATTTCCTCCTAAAATCTGGTCTACCAAAACTCCCTGGATAACAAAATTCAATTAAAATTTGATGTTTGTTTCAATTTTAAGGATCACTCAGTCTCTAGGCTCCATTCAATCCCCAGCCATTCCACTGAGAATCATTTTAGCATTTTCAACTTTGTAATAGTCTCCTAAATACATCCCCAAAGCACACTTATTACAACATGAAAACCAAACAAAGATAGGATTCTTATTGAAACAATCAAAAAACTCTCACATAATGGTAAATTACTCAATCCAAAGTAATAGCAAGTACCAACATCACAATCAGCACAAACCACAGCCCTCCTATTCCCTGCCTTTCCCAATCCTGTCTTTGCTTCATATGCAGAGGCAGAACAACTCCCACCACCCACCTGCTTACCAAAAACATCCTCATTAACTCAGCATCTGTAGCTTATCGATGCAGTTCCTCCTAACAGAAAAGCAAGCTCTTATTCCAAACTACTAGGATTTTAACTTTCTTACTCATTCAGTTATTGGCTGAAGCCAGTGATTCAGGAAGAAATATCAGCAGACAGAAAATAAATATAAAAAATAAATGTTAAAATATATTTTGAAAAGAAAAACAATGAATGAAAATGAGAGCCTTGTTTAGAAAATGTCAAAAAAGTTATGTTATTAGGGTTTTGGGGTATTTTTGCAGGATTATTTTTGGACTGAAGCACCAAAAGCATTAATCTGAATTTGTAGTAAAAGGATTGGCCAAAAATACATACATGTTCATTTCTGTGATGCAGAGCAGTTATCTCACAGATGGCTTCACACATCTTCCGTGACATGGAAGTAATGTTGAACATTAACTTGGTTTTGACCTCACCTCTTTCTTTTAGTGCAATCTCAAAACAAAATACAGGCACAGGCTCCATTTCTGGGAAGATGTAACAGAACCACTGCTTTACTCTGTGATCATGTCATGGACATGAGTTCATCCAGCTCTCAGTGTCTACAGATCATTCCTTTTAGTGCTACTGAGTGTTAGAATCACCTCTGGATGAGCAAGGAGCTCTTTCATTGCTATTAGTCTATGAGACTTTTTCGTTAATCAAATATCTAAACAAAGATGTGCACAAATATTTTAATAGGCTATTTTATGGTTCTACCTTTTTGTTAAATAATAAATAGCTCATTATGTGCTAATACACAGTGGTAATCTGTTTGTGGCTGCTAATGAATTGTATCTATGGAATTTCAAATAGTATCTACTTACAAGTAAATAATTAAATTAGCATAAGAAACTTAGAGCTAATATACTGAGACACTACTCAGTGCTTTAGATGAATTCTTTAGGCCATGCAGTACAATCAGAACTGGAAATACAGTGCTGCCAAATGCACTGCTCTGCCCCAAGCCCATGGCTGGAATCCAGCCTGACAAGCACAGAGCTGGAAGCAGCCCCTGGACAAACCTTTTGCCCTGAATCAGCTAGTCCTTCCCCAAAAGGCCAGAACTTCTGATTGCATTACACCAGAAGCGTTCTTAACACAGAAATGTCCCCCAAAACTAGAAATACCAAGCAATATTTACTGGGCTTATATATAAGAATTCATATATATATATATATATATTCTTACATATAAGAATTCATATATAAGAATTTATTTATCGTTCCAGCTATTCAAACTCTTCTGTTGTGAGGGCAACCTTGGATCTACTGCTAAACAGGCCTTTTGAATTTCATTCCCAGAATACAGAGAGAAAAAACATCCCATGCAGCATCATCTGACACCACAGGTTTTATTATTTTTCTTATTCATTTTATATTTTTGGACTTCTCTACTGTGGGTTTTTGGTTTTTTTTTTCCAATTTCCTTTAAAATTCACCTTCTTTGTAAACAGGGTTGTGGCAGACAGCAGGTCTGTTTTTGGGGTTCTAGCCAGGAATATCTGAAGCCCTGAAAGAAATGTCTAGCTCATCACAGCAGCAAAATACAACTAGAAAATTTCTGGATCATAATCATCTCCTTTTAACACTGCAATATAGTCCATGTTTTCTGCAGGTGAGGAAACAGCAGCTGCTCAGTCATATGCCCTGCAGTCCTTGCTCCAGGACTGTGGGATGATCCTGCAGGACTGAAAAGCAAAGATTGATAACAATCTTAGCAGGACCACTGCCAGCAATGAAGTACACAGAGCTACAGCCAGGATGGCAAACACAGAAAGGTGAAATGACAGGATTAGCTGCCAAAAGTTCTGGAGTCCTGTCCCATGACATGAGCTATGCTGCAATGAGGTTGTGAACTGATCAGGTAGAAAAGCAGACAATGAGTGACATGAATACATAAATAGAATATGTTCAGGGATACAGCTGAGTTCACTGATGTGAAAGGATATCCTATTCAAACCTGAACAAGCACTTAATGATTGCTGTGAGCATATTACCTAAAGTATAAACAGGGGTAGAGAGATCAGTTAGTCTGATGCTCTTGAGCAGACACTGCTGTGTTTGTGCCCATTCAGATCAGTAAGAGCATGAACAGGATTCACACAAATAAGAAACCAACAGTGTCACAGGTTTGCCCAGAGTGCAAGCCTTTATTTTTACTATGTATACAT
Source organism: Rhadina sibilatrix (assembly GCA_013400275.1). Classification (NCBI taxonomy): domain Eukaryota; kingdom Metazoa; phylum Chordata; class Aves; order Passeriformes; family Phylloscopidae; genus Rhadina; species Rhadina sibilatrix. Next base: position 96,271 of record VWYO01001194.1, read on the forward strand.
ACAGTATTATCTATATTTTTACTTTACTACACCCTTCCTTACATCATCACCAAGACAATTTATCACATTACCTTCTACGCCTAAAAGGATCAGCAGTGTCATTTAAATGATGCAGCACTGTTGCAGTTTAGAACTCTCTATGTACTGGATTAATTGCTAACAAAAAGCTCTGTGATTCCTGCTCTAATCTATTTGATGTGGTAAAATAATGAATATGTAATTCTGTAGACACTTCTTACTGTTAGAAGTCTAACTCAAGCTGAATTGATACATTCTAATGGTTTCATGCATGTGTCAGTAGAGCTTAGCCTGAAAAAAACATTATTATTTTTATTAACACTTGGTAAGATTTTGTGTGCAGGACAGATCTGCAGCAGCATTGGACAATGGACTCTGAGCTGAAACTTCTCACTAATACATTTGAAGGAGCTATTAAATAAGCCATGCTGGCAGCCTGTGCATTCATCTTCATCAATTACATTTTTTTTATAGTATTTTTAGGCTTAGTTTAGTCAGTATGACAACACAGAACACACATATAGATGCAACATAATTAACTGAAGACATGCTGTCATGTAAGAAGGCTGTCAGTTGACCTAGCTTTAACCCCTCATGCCTTTGAAGACTAAATTAGTTCTGTGAAATTTATTGAAGGCACAGCATTGTAATCATGCTTGACTTGGAAATCAGCCAGATATCCACCACAAATTCACCAGAGTTTAGAATAAAAGTGTGCCCCAGTTTCACATGACTGGACTGCAATAAATACAGGGATTAGACATTTTGAAATCACTATTAAGGAGAATCATTGTCTTTTTCTTTAAGCAGATGACATTTACATTATCGTTCACACTAAAATGGTCCTGGCTAAAAAGAAAGCTCATCTATACTCTCTATATATTACTCACATATTTTTCATATATAAAATATATTTTTTATATATTTTAATATATAAAATATATTACCCATATATTTTTTCATATATGAGTAATCCATGTTATTGTTTTCTTCAAGACGAAAATTGACAAGGAAAACTCAAAGACTATCATCAGCTTCTACGAATGGTTCCTGACATCAGTGACACCATGGATATTGCTCCAATATGCATCATTAGAATTTTTTCCAATGAATTAAAAAAAAACCAGTCTGAGTTTAGCCACCATCACAGGAGCATGCTGCAACACTAGCTGGCAGGAAAGAAACTTTAAAAAAAAATTCACCACAGAAATTTCAACGTATGAAAACACTGGCAATATGATTCTTGTCCTGGCCATATCACTAAACTGCATTTCAAATGCACTGGCTTAGCTCACCACCATGTGATTGGATGTTGTACCAACTGCTAAGCCAGCAAATAACCTTGCCTACTACAACAGAAGATCTTCTGAAAAATAAATCTGTTTATTAGGGTCTAAAACTCTTTGAGATTCCAGTGCAACAATCTGCAGCAGCTGCTATGTTACAAACCCAAAGCACTTTAGGCTACCATTATCTTTGCTAGAATTCTTTCATTTGGCTACTCTTGGAGTTGAGAGGTTCATTATATTCCCAAGAAGATATTTATGATGAGAAGGCATTTAATTGACCAGAATATTCATGTAGACCTTTCTTACACAATAAACATACAAAGACATTTGTAGCTCAAAAGAAAGATCTATTGCATGCTATCTAGACTGCTTTACAAAAGTGTACTATTAATTGTGAAGCTGAGAATAATGCTTTAGAAGAATGGTAAAGTACTCCTAGACTTTCCTCTAATGACATTCATAAGCTAACAAAATACTTTTTAAAGACAGGTGGTGCCTGAATAAACCACTGAACATCTGTTTCTGCAATACGAAATTAAATGCTCAATACACAAGTCCAAGATGAGAGTGCAAGAAATCAAATTTAATTTTATGATTTTAAATCTGGAGGATAGTTGATTATTTTAGTCAGATGATAAAAAAAAAAAAAAAAAAAAAGGATGTCTGCAATAAGAAAATGAATAAAAATNGATGTCTGCAATAAGAAAATGAATAAAAATAAGGAAGTAAATAAAGTACTCAGAATGTATCACTTGCAAGGACCGTAACAGATAGAGAAGCAGCAATGCCATTGTATCTCTTGCTTTATTCTATTCACACCTGTGCCCTCTCATGTTATGGGCTGAGAAATCAACAGAAAAGGACAGACCATGGGAGCAGCTGCCAAGTGACACCCAGGAGACTGGCTCCAAGACTGCCCACCTTCCTGCAGTTTCTATTTTTATATCTTACACTTTTTCTTTCTTCTGCCTTTCATAGATTTATAAATTCATCATATTTAAGAGGAAGCTGGTAGCTGGAGAAGGTGGAAAGAGGGGTAAAAGCTTATGACTCAGAAATTACCTAATCTGGCAAGAAAAATCTCATATATCCAAAGAAAATTATGGAAGTACTGGACCTCATGCTTGACTAACAAGATCCATTTCCATGTGCAGCTCTTTATAAAGATCTATCTCCCAAGCTCAATGTTTAATCCAAACACTTTATTTGGCCTGCAGAGCCCCCATAAACCCGTTCCCACAGCTGGTGATTTTCTAGCATCCTTGATGCCTGGGTACCTATTTGACAAATGCAGTGCTAGACCAGTGCCCACCAGTGTTTCCATGAGGTACCATTACAAAAGTTCCTACAGGTTCTGTTTTCCAACCACTTAAACACACAGTTCTGATTTCTTTAAAAGGTGAAAAATGGTGAATTTCTCTTCTCAATTCCTATTACTTGCTTTAGACCAATTACACTCTGTTTTCTGACACTAGCTACAATGTATGAGATTATGAAAGCTCCACTAGACCCTGAGAATGCATTTTGGAAATATGAGGAAAATGGTCTCCCAGGTTGTGTTCATTATCAGAAACTGCAAAACCCTGATAAGGAAAATTGGGAAATAAATAATCTTTATATGCAGTTTCTGTTTTCACAACAGAAAGACATTTGTCAAGAAGCACAGCCAGAAACAGTAGCCAATTTTTATATGATGGTGAAGGGATTTAAGTAAGGCCTGGTTTTTCTTCAAGTCCAAAGAAAAAGATTTTTATAACTTAAAGTTTTCCTGCTTTCTTCAACTATATCAGTTAGTTTAATGAAAGATATTGTGGCTGAAAAATTTGCGAAGCAGGTAAGAGCAAAAGAAAAGGGAAGGAAAGCTCTGCAATCCTTCTAGAAGCAAACCTGAAGCATGGAATACCTCAGGCAGTGAGTTCCCTGCAAACACAGCCCAGTCAGGACACAGCCTTAGCCCAACAGTCCTGACTGGCTCTACACGCACACATTCCAGTGGGATGCAGAGCACTCAGTGCTGGCAAAAGGCACCCAGAGCTACAAACATATTGTCACAAAATTTTCTTAAATGTTTTTTTCTTTTGAGGGAATTTGGGCATTTTTTGTTTAATTTAAGAGACATAACTGTCTACAAAATCATATTTTTCAAAAGATTAAGAAACTGAGGTTTAGATTTGTGCATATCAAGTTGTTTTGCCATAAATCCTTTTTATACAATCTTCTGACCGTCCCTCAGCCACTTCAGTGTGCATATACATTTCACTTTTTCTAGGGAAAGTTTTATACTGATAAAAAAAAACAAAGCACAAAAATATGTGGTAACCTGCACAGAGCAGTAAGAAACCTTTGCAACTAAGCCATTCAGTGCCTTAAATACTGTCCTGGGTTGTGGAACC
>VWYO01001195.1:0-38519 GCA_013400275.1 Rhadina sibilatrix
TTTTCAAACCAAGACATCTTGTTACCAGAGGAGTTAGTGGTCACAGTGTACAGGAAATACATATTTGAATTGTGGCTTTTTCATGTTACTGTGTTAATTAAACATGCGGTAGACTACACAAACTATTATATTAACTTAATGATTGTTACATCAGTGATAGAACTGGAAGCTCTGGTGCTTTTTTTTTCTTTTTTTTTTTTCCCCTCTTTAGGAATAATAGAGTACTTTACTCAGCTGCTATTAGGATGGGTTTTGTTTGCCATGGGGATTTTCCAGTACTTATTATCTCTATCAATTACTACTCTTCTTTTAAAATATTAAATTATAAGGCATCTATTCATACTAGTGGAAAAGATAGTTCTTGTTCAACTGTGGTCATTTTGAGGCTAATATTAATAATTAATGTTCCCAGAGGCCAGTTTAGTATAGAATATTAGATTATGCTGTTCCTTAGCTTCAAATGGCAAATTGACATTTCCTCATATTAAATGAATAAAGGGAAATTACCTTTTTCTCTCCATGTTTGTGTTTTCTTTTGAAAAGGCTGTTACAATGTTTCATCTTTATTTTTGCCTAAGTGATACTTCCTTTAGCTTCCATTTTATGTCTAAAGATAACACAGCCTGTGTATCAACTGAATGGCATCAAAGATAATCCAGTATGATCAGTTAAACATAGTTCTTTATGTTAATGTTTTGAAGTGTCTGTTGAAAGCTTCAGTGAGGCTGATATTTTCATTTTATTGTAAAATTTCCTTAGTGGTCCCTATTCAGTATGTGCCTAAGTATCATCTTTCATATGTTCTCCATAAAATCGGGGAAATATCCAGTTATTTCAGACATCTGAGCTTTCGCTATTTCAGGTTTTCTAGGATAATGATGTAAAATGTCATGTAGAATTAAACTAAAGATAGTAATAGTTAAATTGGTTGGCGTGTTATTGCAGAATTATTTTGTAGACCTAGATATTTAAAAAATACTGTCTTCAGTACTGTCAGTAAGGTGTATTAACACAGATAAATGTGGTGAAAGAATTCACTGATAACTGCTAATACAAGGGAAGCTAAAAATCCATTACCTTTCACAATAGCTAGAAATTTATAATGGGTTCTATTTTTGCTTTCTGTTTTGTACCTTAGCAATTAGCAAGTCAGTTAGCAATTAGAGGTTGGATATTTACCATTAGAAGGCAGATTCTTCATTCTGGTCAGCTGACTCTTGTATTTTTAAATAACATTGAGTGTTTATGTATAACTTATATGTGACCTGACGTTTTAGTCTCACAAGGAAGAACATGGAAAATCCTTGCTAAGAAGCATGTGTTGTGTACAAATATAAAGGAACAGAAATGTGCCATTTTGAGGATAGTATTTTGTAAGAAAATGACTCTAAACCCTAAACTTTTTAAAGTTCCTTTACCTTCTGATAGTCCAGGCCTTCTCCTTCTGAGATTTCACACCTTTCCTTTACATAGTCCCTGTCTTTCCAGATTTTACTGCACAACTGGGTAAGATGCAAGTGAGAGAAAAAATATGCAAAAGGAAAATTTGTTAAGAGGGAAATATTTCTTTGTTATTGCATAGGTAAAGTAGATACTGAATAGGTAAGGTTGTATTACTTGCTAACTGTTATTTCTGCTCATACATGTTTAAGTGAATAGCAATGAATCTGTTCCCTGAAATATCAGGTAATGATCTGGTCTTTCTGCCATGATGAATTTCTGTTTGGGTTCCAGGAATCATCAGAGAATCCAAAAGAGCAACACAAAGTTCTGAATACTGTAACAAAGTGTTATATCTGATGACAATAGTTACATTATCACTTCTTTTAGAAGTGTATCTATTTTTTTCTAAGGGGGCAGTTGTTCTGTGCAAAACTAAAATGAAGTTATTAGAACTTAGTAACTATAAAATACTTAGTAACTTATAGACAGTGAGGAGAAACATTAAGTAGCAAAAGCTAATTATAAAAAGGCTTATATCGGAATAAATTCTTAGGTTGTAAACAATATGTAGGAAATTTCAGAGGAGGAGATTTAGATTTTTTTTTTCTTGTCACAGAAGTTGCATAGTATGAAAAATATTTATTTCTTGCCATTGGAGTTGAATTAGTCTGTCTTTTTCTCATGAGATATCCCTGATACAGAAAGCTCACTCCTAAAATTGAGTAAGCTTTCCTAGGAATAAAGGGAATAAGACTGAAAGAAATTGTAACAAATTATCTTAGAATCTGTATGCTTAACAAACAGTAATATTTTAAGTGTAACATTATTGTACTGTATTTGTTTTTATTTACTGCAATATCACTTTCTTGTTGATAAATATTAGGCATTTACAAGTATTACTCACTAAAATAATTTGAATAACATTTTTAGAATAATGAGACTACTCACTGCATGAGAGCAACAGGCCTTCTCTAATTAAAAAGCAAAAAGGAAAAAATTAAAGTTACAGGCTATTGAAACTAAGATAAAAGTAACATGCAATTAGTGTTTGTGGAAGCTATTGTGCTGATCATAAAGTCACATACCTCTTCTGGATAGTGTAAAATAATATTTTCTCTACTCTGATAATCCTGATACAATGGAGAGCAGTGGGTGAAACGTAATTACTTTCTAAGAAAGGTGGGCTACAGGATTCCATTTGTGCAATGGGCAAAGAAGGTATGAGTAGATGATGAACAATGAATTAGATGATAGGATAAGGCAAAAGCAGAAGAATAAGGGAGGGAGAGAAGGGAGAGAATGCAGTCAACTACAGCAGTTGCTTCAGAAGTGAGGTTTAGCATGGCTCTTAGAGCACAAGTCATTGACCACGGGGTGTGTCAGGGTTTGTATAAGGAAGCTAAAACATGCTTTCGTGGACTGAAGCTAAAACTGCTTTCTTTTTTTCGGGGCGCAGAACTTTTCCTGGTTTCTTTCTTACAGCAGGAAATACTGATCAGTGTTTTGAAAATGAAAAAGATGTAGTGTATATCTAAGATCCAATGCACCAAGATATTATGTATTACTTTAATATTTTATTGGCTTCCTGATACTAATTCTTGACATTCCAAGGAGGAATGTACCACAGTTATCTCAGACTGGAAACAACTTTTATTTAATAAAAAATTCTTAGGCTGTATGTGGTAAAAAATAATTAATTCCCACATTATTTTCTGGAAAAAAACTTATTTCCATTTTCCAAGTTTTATATGCATACATACACACAAATATATGTACATATATGTATGCTTACTAGGTTTTATCTGTTTTGTATATTTGACAAAATATTTATCCACTATTTTTCCAGATAGTACTAATGATTTACTAATGACCTTACTCTGTTTGTTACCACTCAGGAGGTTTTACAAAAGTGCCTCCAACCTTTACAATGCTGTAGTTTTATCACTGATGTATCATATTCAGCATTGTTATGTGGCTGTGTACATAGTGAAAAACAGATGAAAGAAGGATATGTTTTAAGTGAATCAGTACTTCTGCTTTAGATCGTATTCATAAAATAACTTGGTTTTAAAGTTTATGGAACTGAAAAACTTTATGGCATATAGTTCTACATATCAAATAATAAAGAGAAGGCTGTTTTCCAGCTCTTTTTGTAAAATCAGGACATTTTTTTCATAAAGCTAGGAAAAACTTATGCCTGTTCAGCTCAGTTCAAAGATAAATTCAGTTCCAATAGGTACTGCTCACAAAAAATGATGTGATCAAATTTAAACTGTCTGAAAGGATGCACTTGCTGAGGATGAGTAAAATAAAACACACAGAAAGCTAAGTGCATGTTTTGTTCTCTTTTAGTCATTACTCTGTTGGTCTCAGCCTCTTTCCTTCTTGTTCAGCAGAACAGTAATACATGGATATACTTTTATGAAATAATTTTTTATTGCTGCAAGTTTTGACTTAAGTAAGGAGTTACTCCTTGTCAAAGACTATTTCAAAATCCTTATGCAAGGCAGTAAACAGCAAGAAAGGCCATACTGGCATGTTAATTGCTTTGGAAAAATAGAGATCGTCAAGGCATATGGAGCTGTGAGTATTGTTGAGTCAATGTTACCATAGTTAAATGCTCACAGATTTCAGCTAAGTCATTAAAGCCTGACTTTAAAAGCTCCTGGCAGTGCTGGATATCAGATACTTCATCAAGTGTCCTGGCTTCTGGGAAATAAAAATAAGTGAGTGGAATGAGAACCAAGCCCCTGTTTAAAGAAACAAAACTATTATGTAGGAGTTAGGATGCTGTAAGTAAAAATACTTGATTTGAAAGACTTCTGCTTTGGATTAATTTTGATTTTTGGAGATCAGTAAGATCAGTTAGCCTACATATGCTCAAAAGGAAGGGGTTGAACTTTATTGCTCTGAATATTGCATCTTAGTAGTTAGTTGATTATAAACATCTCCAGGCTTATCCACTAACAAATTGACTGTCCTTCCTGCTTATCTTAGACCTCCCTGACTTCTCATTTGTTTCCAGGAAGCCACCCATCCTTCCCATCATTGCTTGTGCAGACCATACTCTCTTGTATGACATTATCCGGACTAGTTTCTTACTCTTCCTTAAGGGTCATGCATGGATTCGTGAAATCCCACTCCCTTCTCTTGAATATTCTGAATATCCGAAACAGAGAGCAAAACTGAGATGACGGGCCTCCCGTGCTGCTATTGTCTTTTTTTGGCAGAACTCAAGTATGAAATATTAGTATTGTGGTTACAAATATATTTATCTATCCTGGTTATTTCTTATTAAAGTTTCATTTCAAAGAAGTTACTAAACTTCTGTATATGCTATTAATCTTCTATAACACAGCTGGTTATATGTTCTAAATTGAAGCCAGTTGTTTTTAGTTTTGTAAGTCAATAAGCATCTCTCTAACCACAGGAGAGCATTATAACCTTCAGTGAGACTCAGGCAGACAGAACTCCTAGAAGATTGTAAAAGTTATGGCAGATTTTTCTATGCCAAACATCAAGAAATATTTTTACCTTAAGCAGGCAGTTTCTGCTTCTTTTAACTATCAAGGAGCTATTAAATTGAAGTGCATCAGTTCCCTTTTGGGGAATATTTTATAGTAACTTAGACAGAGCTTGGTAATCTTTTAGATTTGACAGTGGGCCAGTATTTTTCTCTGATGGTTTTAACCTATTCTTTAGAGCTGCATAGTTCACCTCTACTGATGTTTCAAGCCCCTTGCAGGAGATGTCTGAACCTGGAGCTGGGCTCTGAAGTGCCACTACTGTGACACTTAGGAGTCAGGAGTAAGGACAAATTGGTACTTCCTAAAGAAGCCTGCAGTTGAGCAAGCCAAAAATTTGTGTGATAGCTTTGCATAGTGTGGGGCCACATTTGACATGTGAGATCAGACTACCTCTAATCACAGATTAACGCCTGTAGCTGCATATAATGAAAATCTGAGGAGACTCAGCAGCAGCTGTGTCATTCTGACTTTATGGGAGTGTACCTGTACCCAGCTGGCAACACCTGTAGACCTTTTCTGTACAGAAATTAGCAGTTTGTATCAATTGCATTTGAAATTTTGTTGTTTCCTCAGATATGTGATTGGTTGAAAAAGTCACCTTTTCATATATGATAAAATTAACAAGTGAACTAACCCAGGAAATCATTAATTCTTTGGGTCTCTCCCTCTTTGACCACTACCTTTTTGTTGTGTACTATGTGCCTGCTAGTATAACAGTAGATTCCAGGGCATCTGGCAATCTAATGTTTGCTTTAATTCAGTAAAAAGTTTGAATAATTTACTTAATCTATCCTTTTGAAACAGACACTGCTCTGTACACCTGTCAAACTTTTTTTAGCTTATTAAGTAACTGCATTAATAAAATAGAATTTCTTAATTTCCCTAGACAGATTTCTCACAATCTAGTAGATAATGAGCTTTTATTTTTTTATTACTTGTATTTAATTGGAATCCATATCTCCTTAGGTTCTCTTTTCTTTCTACATTATTGCCTAGTAGTGTTTGTTTTTTACTGATGTTTGAATTTAGGCTTAGTTTTTCAAAATATAGTAATTGCTGTTTTACAGGCTATGTCTAATGCTTATCCCAATAGATATATCTCCTGCCTCTCTCCTCCCTTTTTCTCCTTCTTTCCTTCTCTCTTCTTATTTATTTGCCCTTACTGTTGTTTGCACATGCTACTAATTTGATATTATCTGGAAATTTAATTAAATCCCTGTTTGACTTTTCCCTCAGACCGTTAACAAAGCTGTTAAATGAAAACAGGCAACTCTAGTTTGTTCCTCTATATTATATCACCTTCTAAGGAATTTCTTACCCCTGATTCTTTATGTGGGAAGATTTTAAATGTTTAGCAGATGACTAGCCTGTCTTCCCACAGTGTAATGGCAGTTTTTTGTATAGAAATAGTTCAGAATAATAGCCAGGTGCAAACCATAGTTTTGCAGTAGTTTTCTAATAGTTCATTCTCTTCCTGTCTTTAGATTAAGCACAGGAAAATGTTTTCTGCACCTCCAACAGACTTTGAATCCTTGCAGGACAAGGAACATTCAGATCCATAGAGAGTCAATCCTATGCATGAGTGAACATGCTTCAACAGAGAGCAACCAGACGCAGAGGGACTGTTTCTCAGTATAGAACTCTGAATTTTCCAATGAAAGGACATTCTTAGGGTTTTAATAGAAGAAAAAGGGTAGAGTTCAGTATGTGATGAATTTGGAGCCCCTGGACTTACTAACATCTCTTCCTTGACTCAGCCCAGCTATGGAATTTTACTATGGTGAATATCCGTGTAACATGGGAGTTCATCCAGTTCCCAAAAGCTGAGGAAATCCTGTCCCATCTCCTGCTATAAATATGAGGTGAATCATGATCCTTAATCAGCACTGTCATTTCTTTTCTTTCTTTTTTGGATACCCCACCATAATTCCATGAAGATTGCATCACTTTCTGCTTTTTCTTGTAATGAAAAAAGTGCAAAATATTTTCTTCCACATATAAGTTTTGGTTTTGAGTGGGAAAACTATTGTGGATTTTAAGTAATAGCAGTAAAAACCAGAACAGAAGTTCAGATTTTTTCCTATCTTGTTAATTTACAGGAAGTGAATGAGTGATTTTATTTTTCTAAATTTCTATACATAATTCTCTGCAATGTATTAGTCACATGAAGTTTCTTTCATATTTATGTAAGCCAACCACAAATCTTACTTAGCTGTTTAGAACAATTAGTAAATTACTCCTCATCTTCATTTTCATTCATCTTAATATTATTTTATTATTGTCACAAAACAGGCTATTTTTAAAATATTAAAATATTTCAAGATGCCACTAAGCATTTGTTGGTAATCCTTGATTAAAGGTAGAGATATATTGTAAGGTACAAATTAGAAATTTTTTTCTCTTGACTGGAAAATTATGAATTAGTGGGCTATTACTGTATATCTTTGTCAATGGTTTGCATTGCTAAGAATGCTTAGCTGGCATGTGCTACCTGTGCCATCCAATTAAATTCTTTTCTCCCTTAATAAGAAACATCTCCAGATGAATAATTGTCTTAAAATGTGGCTGACTTTTCTCCCTTTGCTATTGGCTTTCTTTGTGACTGTCTCTTGCAGGAGGTTTCTTTTTTTTTTTTTCACTTTCTAGCCACTCGGTTTAGGACAGCAACACAATCCTCTTGTCTAGCACTGCTTGATTCTGCTACTTCTTTGCTCTGTCTTTTCCTCCTGATTTCTAATTAGACCTAATGTATTTGGTTTCTCTCTCATTCTGTGTGTTATTTTCACAAATGTGTACTGTCTTGTACCTTAATTATCCTGGATGCTTAATTTCTTTGTAGCCTGATTATTACCTTTACCTTTTTTTACCTTCATTAATAAAGTGTTTCAGGATCTAGTTCCTATAAAATACTTTATCTACTATTCCAGGCTTATCTGTTACTTTTAAAACCTTAATCCATGCCTATCTGTTGTAGGAGCAAAAGTAAATTTAAGTGATGGAAATGCATGTAGAGATAACCTTAACTACAGGTACCGTTGCATATCACATTATTTGTGCTGGCAATTGAAAAAGCAGTAGAGTTGCTACCTTCTCAGATAAACATTGATAGTCACCTGTGGCAAGTACATAAATCTAGCCTGAGAGGACTTTGAAATACATCCTTTTTTACTAGGACTTGAAAAATGCTGCAAATACTATATTATTGTGCTTTATTGTATTTTATTTCATTCTAGTGAAAAAGGTGGGAAAAAGAGTGACCCACATTGTAATTATGCTTTTGGATTTCTTGGTTTCTTGGCACTTGCAGTGTTTTTCAATTCCATATGCTCTGCTTTGCATTATTAGTCATTTGAACTTTATACATTATAATATTATATATTATATTATTATATTATATATATATAACACTAGAAAATGGCTTTATTTAATAAAATAAACCTTAAATCATCAGAAAATCAGTGATAGAAGCTACTCTGCTTTAGACATTTTCTTTAAATCCAGCATGCAGCCGTTTCCATCACTGATACATAAAGTTCAAGGGAATATGACCTTTGACCATGTCTGGTCTGCCTCTTCAGATGTTTCCAGTTTTGTAAACAAGTTAAACCAGTATTTAATGCTTCTTACAGAGAAATCAATTACATTTTGACATTATACTATAGAATAGAATAAGGAAGAGATTAATTCAAAACTAAATTCAGAATTAACTAAATTGAGTGATCCTCCTGGTCTGAAAGGGCAAGGACAGTCATTGTAACAATACTTACATTATCACACAGGTTGAATAAAGCCATTATATTATAATAAAAGTGCACTTGCTAGCAAAATTTTGGTGTATTTCATTTTAGTTGCTTCTATGAATGATACAAAATTTTTGATTGAAAATACTATTTTTCTTCCTATGAATAATACAGTCTACTTGTATGACTGGTTATGGAAGTGGATGGCATTGCAATTGTGATTTAAGTCCACTGTAATTTTATCAAGCAGAAAATGTAAACCTGTAGATGTTCTGGTACATCTTGGATAATTAATTTTTGGGCACTTTATTTCCCCTATAATTCAGTTATTATCAAAGAGATTTTTCAGGATTATTAAAAATCTTACATATTTCTTAAATGTACCCATATTTGTCCTTATGTCTTGTAATGTTTCTATCAAAACTCAAGAGCTTAGGAATGCTTGCGTGGAATTCAGCAGAAGTGTTATTCCTCTGTCTGTCCTATCATCAAGGAGTTCCAGAAGGTGTTTTTCATTTTCTAGTCACTCTAATATTGTAGGATTTCCATGAAGTTGCCTATCTTCCACTCCGATGATTGTCTAGATCTTTCTTTTTTCACTAAAATGGGCACACAAAAGAAACTGAATTGCAAACCTTTGTCTCAAGATATAGCACAAGGGGAGAAAAAAATTTACACATTTTGTTCAGCATATTACATGTAATCAGCAGTGCACATGAAAAATTGGTTGTAAGAATCTACAGCAATATCAACACATAGAGGACTATTATAGACTAAAATGACTGTGATGCCATTTTCATCAAAATAACTGTTCAGAAGAATAGAGGCAATAACTATTAAGTTCTAAAACAGTTGAGAAGCAATGCAGCTAAAAAATCATTTAGATGCTGCTGATAGGAATGTTTCTGTTCCAGGAGCAGACATTGTGAAGACAACCTCAGAAACAGGAAAAAGGGGGGGAAATAGATGATGCAGCAATTTATTGCTTCATTTCCATCTTCATAGTGTCTGTTGCTTTGATTCTCCTCAGAAAGTGCTCATTGTCTATCCCCTTCTCTTTTTCTTTTAAAATTGCTGGTACAGAAAACTTGCCCTGCTAGGAAAATAGAGTAGTAGCCTACCAAAATAAAACTCAAAAGTTTCATAATGTGTCAGTACAACTGTACAGTCCCTTGAGTAATATCTGGGTGGCAGATAATAAGTTGACAGTGTTCAGCTACTGAATACAACTTTGTGGGGTTTGTTTTGTTACTTTTTTGTCTTCTGAGTTCCTTTTGCAAAATTTTAAGTCCTTCACTTTAGTGCAGAGTGCTTTAGAAAGAATAATTGAAGGTCACCAATGCTGTGATGTGGTTAATGTTGCTTACTTTGTAGTTGAGAGAAAGTGAGCAATATCCAAAACTGTGGATGGCAAGGAGAGCACCTGACATTATTGAGAAATCACCACTGTATCCAAATTGGGAGTTTCTCTGGTTTGCCAGCACTGTTCATCTGTGGAAATAAAGATGGACTTGCATTATGTATGAGGAACTGAGAGAAGTTATGAGCATTGTAGTTAATATGGCTCCACTGGTGTTCATAATAGTAAAAATAATGTAAAGAAATAATTCAATCAAAGTAAAAAGGGGGAAGAAAACATAGAATGCATAAAAGGATGTTCTTCTGACCCTCTAGTATTTTCCCAGTCTGTTACTAGGCACATATTATTTTTTTGTACTCCTCATACAGCAAAATTAGCATACACATATCAAGAAAGTTCTGAAATAGATTTAGACACTACTATTTTTTTTTGATTTAGGCACTATTGGAAATTACATCAGATGTATGAAGGCGAGATAGTATCTTACAGTTCACAAAACCCCAGCATTTTATCTTGTAGTTTTACTTCTCACCCCTTTTTTGTGTTTAGGTAATAGACTGTTTTAATTTAATTTAATTTGCAGAGGAGATAAACCAATCCTGGTCACTAATTAATTACTTGCTTTTATCACCTAAGAGTATTTTAACTGCGTGATCCAGGGATGGAATATAAAATGGCTAATTAGTTCAGTGAGGCAGTCTGTGCTGCTGGTTTATTAATGAGGAGTTTACTCTCTTGTTTTGATTAGCTTTAACTCATGAAATTCCATTGCAATGCTAGGTAGTACTTGCTCTGCAGATCCTGTGGAGTGTGGAGGAGAAGGTGGGGAGGGAGTGTAAGAACAGCCTTAGAGAAAGGTTTAGTAGGTTTATGTCTTACTGACACATGTGGATCCAAGTGGTAACAACTCCCAGCACAGAGAAATTGCATCTGCTTCCTCCTTGAATTGGCTGTTGAATTTTAAGCAAAAGTCCTATGAAATCTCTCTTACAGTTCCAGCAGATTCAATCCATATTAGAGATCCCTAGGAGATGTCCTTTTTGTATTTATGGGACTGCAGAGCAGTCAGTGCTTGAAAAGGAAATTTCCAATTTACATACTAGTTTTTATTTGTTACTAGCTGAGGGGAAGAGACTTTGTTTCTAGCAGTACTAGGAACTTATATAATCTTGGTATTAAATAGTAAGACCTTCTCTTTTACTAAGGAACTTACTGTGTAGCACCTCAGTGTAATGTGTGCCCAGTTTGTAGAGTTTTCACAATGTAAATGAAGAATATATTTTTTCTTTCTGTGTTAAAGATAAATGCTGATTTTATGGAATTACTACTTTAAGTAGGAAATGGTTTATGAGGAAAAAAAAAATCCCAATAGAGACATCTAATTTCATGCAGTTATCCCTGCATTTCTTTAGGATGCTGGCTTTAGGGAATATTAGGGAGAAGGAAGAGAAAGCAAACAGAACACACTGGTTTTTCAGGGGAAAGAGGACAAATAGATTGTAGTTGATTTTGGTGGAGTTTTTTTTGGGAGGGTTGGTGGGCAAGAATTTTATTGTGGTTGTTTGTTGGGGGTTTGTTGTTTACTTGTTTGATTTGATTTGGTTTTTTATGTCCATGAAGAAAGAGTCATGATTTATTATAAATACTTAACACTGATGTAATCTTTAATGTTGACTTCTCATAGTTAATTTTGGTTATCAGACCTCTGTATTTATATTATCATGTTTCCACTAACTCATGGTATTTATCTTATATATGGAATGAAACTCCATTGTGTGTATTGCTTGTGGGAAGTTAAGAGGTAAAGGGTGTTTATAAACCCCTTAACATACTGGAACTCCTATCTGTAGAAAATAGAAATTAATTAGAATCATAGAAACTGGAAGAAAATTAATATCATGATTTATTATTTTAAAGCAATGGGAGTAATAGTTGCTGATGCCATTTTTTTCCCAGATTCTGGCTATGAATTCTGTAATAAGTCACATTGACCAAAAGCATCTTCTGTGTTTTTCTTTTATGTCTAGACTGAAAAATAAAAACATCCTTTTAAAGGAAGCTGTCAGACATAATGAGGAACAATAAATTTATTTGAAAAATACAGAAAAAGCTTAACCAAACTCTCAGAATAATAGTAAATAAACCCTTCAAAAGCTGAGGTAACCATAGCTTTCAATGTAACTGTTATAAAAATGTTTTTAAGCTTGCACATACATATAAAATTATCTGTAAAATTAAGCAAGAAATCACTGAGGATATGAAACAGATAGAAAATGACAGCAGAAATGCTAACAAGATAATTTAACTTTGGTACATTTGTCTGAGGAATGAAATTGTCACAAGTATTTTCTAAATAGTTGACAGAGCATATCATACACATAAAGGTGGAAAAAGGCAAATTTGCTTGTGTCAGAAGTAGATGTATGAAGTGCTCACAAGACTTTTTTATACAAGAAATTATGTATGTAAAGTAATAAAGTATTACAGCATCAAAAATGGGAGAGTTTTAGCTAAAAGCAGAAACAGGTATTAATACTGTGAGATTCATAATGTGCAAACATTTAATTTATTCTTTCTAGCATTAATTTACATATATCCTGAACAGGGTGTTACAGTCTTCATGAACTTCCACAAATACCAGTTAATTTTCATGGAAGTGTTTTAGCCAATTTCAGTAGGCATCAAAGTTTTTTCTCTATTCATGATTCTGAATGAAAAAGAGAACTTACCTATTCTGTGTACAAAACTGACAAAAAATAGGCAAACTGAGTGTATTTTTTGTTTATAAGCATCATACTGTGCATATTACTTATGATCCACTTTCCCTAATAATCAGGCTTTCGCATGAGGAATAAACCTAAGTCAGATCGTATAGGTTTTTCTTAATCTGACTCTGTGTTTAAATGCTTGGTCAGACTTCAGGTAGGGAGATGCCTGTGATTTCAATTAACTGTAAATTTTATTTGAGATACAGCCTCATTATTTTTCCATTCCTTATGTGCATCAGTTGCAGAATCTAGACTATACTGAATAACACAATAAAAAAAACAAGTTACTGAAGTATGACTGAAACTCAAGTCATAAATTCTTGAAGATCCATGGCAATACTTTTTACACACTTGGACTATAAACAATAACAATTTGCTTTTGTTTTGCAGCTCACTTGCTTTAACCAATGTAGCTGTATATATAACACCACATGCTAACATCAAACTATGTAACACAGTGCACACTAAGCTATTCTATGCATTTGTGTACATCTTCAGCTGGTGGCTGTGAGTTCAGATTTGGGTTTTAGTGGTCCACCTTCTCAAACCACAAGAATAACTTCATTTGTGTCACTCAAGCTCTAGAGCTATTAATGATGATCTTAGTGGCAGCAAAGCAGTGTGAGTCAAGTATGTTAAAATTCTTAAATCAAGTTATAATATTTAGGGTCATACCTAGGCTCTGTCTACATATTGAATAATATAGCCTAATATCAATATGGATGAGCTGATTAAAGTTGATGTATGAGCTTCAGCATCCATAAATATGGCTCAAGACTTCTAGTTTGGGTTAAATGTAGTTCAGTTCTTTGTCATTACCATGGGTAATGTTGGAAGCTGTTTGCCACTGGTTCAGACCTTTCTGCATTAGTTGTAGAAACAAATTCCATAGAAACAAAATTCTGTAGCAGGAGAAACAGATTTCATGCACACCATGGGCAGAATTCTAAGCTAGTTTCTTCCAACAGCAATGTAGTTTGCATGCACCAAATTCATTCTTCAAAAATGAATGTGCATTAAGTGCTCAGGGTATTCTATGCTACAGCTCCAATTCAAAACATCAGAGTTAATGTAGTTTTTCTGGAATATTCATGTAAGCCATTTGTGAGCATATTAGCTATTTAAGCTAAACAAAAACACAGTAAGTTTAAAAATATTTTGCCCATGATGTTCATAATGGTATAGAATTAACATATCTCTGCCTTTAAAATTTCCCTATATTTAATTATATTAAAATGGGAATAATACTATATATTCTATTATGTTATATTTTAATAAGCTGTGATCACTGAAATTCAATATACATATAGTATGTTTATAATATATTATTAGCATGTAGAGAAGCCACAATAGGTCTTTTATCAGGTATTACTGCATGTCTCCTAATCTAAAAAAATAAACAAATTTGAGGGGAGGGAATTGACTTTCTGAGCTTCTCATCCATCACTGAGCCAAAATTCCTTTTCTGTGCTGAGTAGCTTTTAAGTTTTGATAGAAACTTTAATGGGCAAAGAGAAGATGGAGCTGTTTCTCAGATTGCTCACTGAAACACACCTGAACACATTTCAGGGCGCTTCTTCAAATTCTGTTTCATTTTACATAGGATCCAATTCCTTAATCTGGAATTTATTTCTGTGAACAT
Source organism: Rhadina sibilatrix (assembly GCA_013400275.1). Classification (NCBI taxonomy): domain Eukaryota; kingdom Metazoa; phylum Chordata; class Aves; order Passeriformes; family Phylloscopidae; genus Rhadina; species Rhadina sibilatrix. Next base: position 14,481 of record VWYO01001195.1, read on the forward strand.
GGAGGGCAGTTGTGATGGATTAACTTTGCCTGGCTGTCAGACACCCTCACAGACGCTTTCTCACTCCCCGTCCTCAACAGGACAGGGAAGTAAAATAAGACAGAAAAACTTGGAGGTCAAGATAAAGACAAGGAAATCAGCTACCAATTGCCATCATAGCAAAACAGACTGAACTTGGGTAAAGTGAATTTAATGTATTGTAAATTAAAATAGAGTTGGATGGTAAGAAATAAAAGACAAAAACTGAAATACCTTTTCCCCTTCCCTTCTTCTGAGGCACTCCTTCATTCTGAAATCCGTCACTTCCTCCCCTGAGGGGTGAATGGGAAATGGAGATTCTGGTCTGTCCATAACAGCTCCTCAACTTCAGCCTCGTATTCCTGCCTTGCTCCACTGTGGCTCCTCTCCGTGCACTGCAGGAGAATCTCTGCTCAGGCACTTGGAGCATCTCCAGCATCTCCTCCCCTCACTTCTTCATAGGATTATTTCTGACTTTTTTTTCCTCTTCCCTCACTTTTGTTTCCCCACAACTGCTGTGAAGTGTTTTCTACTCTTTTGTAAATAAACCTTTGAGAGGCGCGACCATCTTGGCTGAGGGGTTCAGTTAGTTTAAATGACTTCCAAATACTTTCAAACCTGTAAAAATGTGGGTGTTTATTTCTTTTTCTAATTTAGAGACCTGGCTGCAAGGAACTGCTTGGTAGGTGAAAGCAACATTTTGAAAATAAGTGATTTTGGGATGTCCCGGCAGGAGGATGATGGCGTGTACTCATCATCAGGCCTAAAGCAGATTCCCATCAAATGGACTGCTCCAGAAGCTCTGAACTATGGTAAGAACATAACTGGATTTTCTAGGAAAAAAAAAATCCCAAGTACAGAGTAGACCATCAGGGCCACAATATTCAAGTGTATATACATACAATTCTTTTCCTCCTGTTCATATTAATGATGTTTAAAGTATTTTTAATATTTCAGTCTGATATATGTAAAAACCACAGTTTTGCCACAGAAAAACAATAGGGCAGCAACATCAGAATTGCCATTATGCAGCAATAGCACAGTGCTTTGGTTCTGTTGCTGACTCACTCTTGTAGACAGCCTTGTCAGTCATCTAAATTATGCTTGTTAGCAAAATGAATGGCAAATTCTGCATATTTATGGCCCCTCATTGAAAACAGTAGAAAATACTAATGTACTAGAAACATTCTGTTAGATAACTCACTGCATTGGTGAAAAATATAGTAATTGTTTTGCTTTTGGTTTTTTTTAACTGCAATTTTTCTTACCTGCATTTTTGTGTACCACTAAGTTGTTATATAGGGGATGAAAATTCATTATTTATCACTGAGGGAAGTGGTCCACACTACATGGGTAATAGTTCCAGAACAGAAACAGAAGCTGCTGCTCTTAGCTTTTTTTGCTTGTATGAAACCAGAAAAATAAGTCCTTCTAGGTGAAGTAAGCTGTGAAGAAGCACCACATTTAACAAATGATGTCATGTTCTGAATGAACTTCTCTAAACTAGTTCTTCAGTTGAGTACACAGAATAAAATACTTTAAATTCTTCATTTGAAGTGTCTATAAATATTTCTGCTATTTCTTAAAGCCTTTTTTCAGAAATCATGCATTGGAAATCATAGGTTTGTGAATTATGATTTATAGCGGAATACTTCCTCTTTTTAGCATTTTTGCAGCAGTTAGTGAAATAACACAGTAAAGCAGATCTTTCCTTTAAAAGGCTGACAGTAAATTCAGTTGCAGTGTTTGATCCTGTTTTATCAATTATTCTAAGAGATTACTGTGTTGCCAGCATTCCCTGGTGAATGCTTTGCTCTCTTGGGTGTTTGATCCACTTATAAAAGGTGTTTGAGATTTTTATTTTTTTTTGTATTTTGGAAATGCATACAGTGTTATGAAAACCTATCTTTATAACCATATGTGATCCTGTTGGCTCCATTTAGCAGGAAACAGGCTCTTGTGATAGCACTTTCACTTTGTACTGCTGAGTCTGTTTTTTTCTGCACAATACAGGAGAAGAGGGGACTGTTGATCTACTTATTCTGTGTTTCCTAAAGCACATACATATTCCAGCAGCTATAAGTCATTTTCTGTAATGTTTGGGAAATAAACTCTCTCAAACATCTGTTAATATGTTCAGCAGTCAATATTCAACTTTCAGAATGCCGTGGAAATTTCTGTGTGTTTTTGAAGGATATTTTTTCCACTCCCTCGAAAGATATGAATAAAACTTAATGGCTTATGTTTTATTGTTTTCCATTCTGGTAATAAGGTCGTAAAAATTGCATTGATTTGTGTAGGTAAGATTGACATATTTAAGATATCAAAATGAAATAAAACTAAATCTGCATAATTTCAAAACTAGGCCGTTGGCCAGGTCAGTCCTGAATATCAAGATTCAAAGGTTGGAGGAAAATGAGGAATAGGTCATTTGGCCACTACATGAATACTAATGTGCTTAAGAAGCTACAAAGAACTTCTTTTTTAGTCTCTGCTGAAGTTATCATGTATGACAAATTAAGACCAGTCACTGAAGTATGTTAAATTAAGAAGAAATAAAAGTTGTGAAGTCCAGAAACCAGATTAGGGCAAATGGAGTGGTTAAGGCATTGTGTCAGAAGTCAGAAGCAAAGTTCAGATGCCACTGAGTTTTTGAGAAATGGAACCTTTGGTTCTGTATGTGCTGTTTAGAACCATTCTACACCATTCTTGGGAGGACAAACCCCATCACTCCAAATATCCCCCTTTCTTCCTTCTTCCCCCCACTTTATCCGCTGACTATGATGCCATATGGTCTGGAACATCCCTTTGGTCAGTTTGGGGTCACCTGTCCTGGCTGTGTCTTCTCCCAGCCTCCTATGCACCACCAGCCTCCTCACCAGCATGGCAATGTGAAAAGCAGGGAAGGCCTTGGCTCTGCAATCCCTGCTCAGCAATAACACAAGCATCTCTGAATTATCAACTCCATGTTCAGCACAAAAACAAAACACAGCCCTGCACCTGCCACTGTGAATAGAATTAATTCTACCCCACCAAAACCATCACATGTTTTGGATAACTATGAGGTATTTTTACTCCCGAACCTCAAAGTTAAAATACATGTAATATGTATGTTTTCTCCCTACAATATTTTGAGTTATTTGTGATGATAATAGTAACGTGGGGAGAACTTGGGGTTTTTTTCATAACAGATCTTTTCTTTTTCCCCTCAGATAATGTAATAGCAGAAAATATAATTAACTGTACAGGAGCTGTACTTTCTTAAAAAACATAGCTAATCACCCTTCTTGTATCTGCTGAATGCTTTCAGTGAAAAGTGTTAAATTACTGGACGCCCAACTCTATGGAGTTGATACACAGACAAGAAAACTAATCTTACTCCAAAGAGCATAGTGAATATCCATAATTACCAACTATGAGGCACACAAGCTAACAGAGCACAGCTGGAAGAGATATTTAGTCTAGGAGTAAACTGAATTTTCTGATGTCAGAACAGTTGTTGCTGTCATCAACTGTCACTATAATTTACATATGTTTTCCTTTTTTTGCCTAGTCAGAAGTGGATTAGTTTGGTTTGTTTGACAATTAGAGATAAACAAACAATACATTCACAGGTGTTGTTTTTAAAGAATAAAGACACATAGATACAAAGTAATAGTATGGAACAAAGAAGAACTGTCATGAAAAATGTTGAAAGTTATGTTGAAAGTGGATTTTTAAGGGTAACATTTTCACTGATTCTGCTGCAAAAAAAGTCTTAATTTTCTAATGTGAATCCATCAAGGACAACAGAAATATCTGCTGCAAAATGTCTCATTTTTCCTGTAATAGAAAGCTCCACAAAGAGGCTTAGAATTCAATTATCAGTTATTTATTTTGCTATCTCTGAAGCATAGTTGGAGGCAATGGAACCAGCAGGCTGGATTTTTTGTACTTAAACTGATAGGGTGTGTCAGCTTTCAGGATCCAGCCATACTTTGATTTTTCAGAGATCAGTTTCTCAAAGCATGACAACCAGGCCTTCTTCGCACTAAAAACAGTGTTGGTGGTAGCTCCTCTCAGAATAAACACTGCCTTGCTAAAATGGAGAACCAGGAAAGGTAATTTTTTGAAGAATATTTAGAATTGAAAGCAGTTGTAAATGAGGGGGAAAACCCTGACGTTTTTCAGTCATTTTGTATTAAAAGAAAAATGGTTTAGTACATTAAAAAGGAAAGAAATTCTTACCTTGCATAACAGACTGGTATGGTTTGTGTATCATAGTAAAACTTAAAGTTCGCTTGTATTATTCCAAAGTCTTGGCTTTAATATAATTTGTTCCCTCTTTGAAATATGGAGACTGTGAAATCTGTAGAAAGTTTTATTAGTAGCTATGGCTTTGTTTTGCCTGAAGCTTGTCAATGTAACACTTTTACCTTTACAGGAAATTTGGACCATAATTACCTGAAACACCAATTTCTCTGTATGTTAACTTGAAGGTTTGTTTTCCTTTTCTTAGGGAGATACACATCTGAGAGTGATGTATGGAGCTTTGGAATCCTTTTGTGGGAGACCTTCAGTTTAGGAGTATGCCCATACCCTGGAATGACAAACCAACAAGCTCGAGAGCAAGTTGAGAAAGGTAATTATTCATAGGGAGTGAAAGAAATGCTGGATAAATTGTAAGGCTACAGTTTAAAATAGCCAAGAAATAACATACAAGTTTTGTAGCAACTTCAACAAAAACAATACGAGATTTTCTAAATTGCTGAATCTAGCTCTCTGGGAGGAGTAGGGTGGTATATGTAGGCCTTTTGAAAATAAAAAGGAATACACTGACCCGTAACTTAAAGGTTGGAAGACTTACAGCATGCTGACTTTCATTTTTGCAGAACTAACAGGTGAGATGGAAAGGAGGGATTTACTGCTGTGCAAAGTAGAAGCTTATTTAAGATTATGCTAATGCAGATATAAATATTCTAAACTTCTAGAAAAAATCTGTATCATTCCATCTTCTTTATTAAATAATTCCACAGAAAGATTTAGCAATTATGGTGGAGAATGGTAAGCTAGTTGAGCATTGCAAGCTGCATTTCTCTCTTACAAAATAATCGAAAGGCTTTTACTTAAAATAGCAAATAACTGTAAGCAGGATTTCAGGACTTTGATTTATTTTCATCATCTTTAGTGGCATTTCAGAACTGTTCCTTCCCTACATAGTACTACTGTATAATTTATAAATAGGTTCTAAGCTAGTAAAACTTCCAAATTATTTAAAACAAGGCAAATAACAAACAAATTCTGGTTTGCTGATTTACACACATTGTCAGCATTTGTTATAGTTTTATAAGCACTGTAGGTGATACTAAAATTTCTCCTTAAAGGCCAAATCAGGCTATGCAGTCAGTCTGGAGTCGCAGAACTGCATTTAACTCTGTAGAGTCCAATGCACATCACTGTGCACTTCCTGTCACTTGCTCAGAGCTACACATTGTAAACAATTAGTGGAATCAGAGTCAAAGAATGTCTAAGGTGCACAGGGACCTCTGAATGTCATCTAGTCCAACCACCCAGCTCAAGCAGGATCACATCCAGATAGCTTTTGCATATTATGCATATTTGTGAATGAAGATGCCACCACCTCTTGGGGCAACCTGTGCTCAGTCACCTTCACAGGGAAAAAAATGTTTTCTGATGCTCAGGCGGAATTTCCTGTGTTTCAGTGTGTTCTCATCACCTCTGTGTCCTGTCAACTGGGCATGAAAAGAGCCTGGACCCGTCCTCTTTGCACCCTCCCTGCAGGTGTTTATGTACATTGGTGAGATCCCCGCGAGCTTTCTCCCCTCCAGCATGAGCTGCTCCAGCTCACTCAGCATTTCCTCATTGGAGAGATAGGTGCTTCAGTGCCTGCATCATCTCAGTGATCCTTCATGAGGCTCTCTCCATTGTGCCCGTGTCTGTCTTGTACTGGAGAGCCCAGAACTGGACCCAGCATTCCAGATGTGGCCTTAGCTAATACTGAACCGAGGGGACAGATGATCTCACTCAACCTGTTGTAACACTGCTGCAACACTCCTTGTGCAGCCCAGAGTGCCATTATCATTCTTTGCTGGAAGAGCTTGTGCTAGTGCATGTTCAACCCTTGGTGTCCACCAGGAATCCCAGGGCCTTTTCTGACAAGCTGGCTCCCAGCTGGGCATTCCCAGCCCTTGTTGGTGCCTAGGGTTGTTCCTCCCCGGCTGCAGGACTTGGTTCTTCCCATGCTGAACTGCTTGAGGTTCCTGTCAGCCGCTCTCTCCAGGCTGTCGGGGTCTCTCTGGATGACAACACAACCCTCTGGTCTGTCAGTGACCCCCTCACAGCTCGGTGCCAACCAACAAGTGTGCACCATTACTGAGTCATCGCTAAGGGTATACCTGCCCCTCATCCACAGCGTTAATGAAGGAGTGACACGGGATTGGACACAGTACTGACCGCGGAGCTCCACTCAGACTTTGCACCACTCTTCACTCATCATCTTCCTTCAGGGGTCACTGTTCAGCCTCAGTTTTCAATCCCTGTCTGGTCATCTAGCCCGTAAATTCAAAGGTGTCTTTGTAAGAATTTTATAGTGAAATCCCTTCACATACCAGGCCGCTCATCTCATTGAAGAAGTTTCTCACATTTGTCAAGCATGGTTTGCATTTAGTGAATCCATGCTGACTTTCTGCATGCTGACTACTGATAACTTTCTTGTACTTCAGGTGCCTGGAAATTGTTTCTAGCATTAGGTGCTCAATCACCTTCTGGGATCAAGGTGATGCTGACCAGCCTGCAGTTCCCTGGGTGCTCTGACTTGAAGACAGGCATGATACTTGCTTTACTCTTGTCTTCAGGTACTCCTCCCAGTAGTCAAAGTGATGTATGAAAGATTATTGGAAATGGTGTGGCTGTGACATCAGGCATTCTCTTAGCACTCACAGGTGCATCAGAGCCCTTAGGAGTGCATGAGTGCATCCAAGTCCATCAGACTTAACTAGGTCCAGTGTGCTTAAGTGTTCGCTGACCGGGTCCTGTTCCACCACGAGTACATTGTCCATGTTCCAGGAGTTAATATTCTTTTGTTAGAGAGATGGACTGTTTCTTGGCCATATGCCCTCTTGTCACCAAGAAATACTGCTTTATTCAGATAAAATAAAATACTGTTTTATTTGTCATAATGACAAATGTCCCAATGATCCCTGGAGTTTGAGATTCCTGAAGGCTCATGTTGCTGAGTTGCTCAGTGCCTCATTCAGCAGTGGGCACACATTTTTTCAAGCCTTCCTTTTGTCCCCTACATAGTTAGAGAAGCCCTGCTTGCTGTGTTTGATACACCTGGCCGGATTCAATCCCTTCTAGGCTTTGTCTTTCTTCATCTCTGGAGGCTCAATGTTTTGGTATTCTGCCCATTATCTGATTTTGTGTTTGATTTTGTCTGGGAGCTCCTTGTTCATACATACAGTCCTCCTGGCATTTTCCCCCAACTTCCTACTCACTGGGAAATTGTCTCCACTGCTGTGAGTACACTTCTGTGGTCCAGGGTATTGATGATAGCCTGAATAGCCACTTACCTGTGACTTTTGAATGATTAGCTGCTAATTTACTTAGCTGATTGTCCGTTCTCTTTCTCATTGCCAAGTCAGAGAACTCCTTCAGCTGATGGCAGCAGAGATGTGTGGAAGCCACTGCCTATCTAAGCAAACCAGAAGAAAAAGAGAGTTGAGATAAGATGGAAAGATACTAAAGTTAAGAAAACAGAGGGAGGAAAAATTAATTACTAAATTGCAAATGGGGAGGGACTTCCTTAAGGAGACAAAAAAGGGAAGAAATGTGAGAATAAAAGTTGATACATCTTTAAAAATACCAAAGAAATTTACTCCCATCTTAATTTTTATTATCTATTTCCTCACTGGGGAGAAGTAAGGAAATACAACTGAAAACCAGAGGATAGCTACTTCCTAAGATACAGGAAAGAAATCTGTACAAGTTGCTGCTATTAGGGATGAGGAGCAAACTGGCAGTTTAGCATGTCCAGCTGAAGTGTCACTGGTACCTAAGCTTTAATTAGTTTCATAATTATCTCTTATGTATAGGTTATATATTGAAGATGTTCCTCATATTGCCTTGAAGGTCTTTTTAAATGAAGTGGTATTGAACTTTGCTCTTATCTTTTTGGATTTGTCAATATGCATCAGTTTTCAGTATTAGAAGTTTTCCCCACTTTTTCTGTGTACCAGGCTACCGAATGTCTGCACCACAAAAATGTCCAGAAGAAATATATAAAATAATGCAGAGATGCTGGGACTACAAGCCAGAAAACCGGCCAAAATTCAGTGAGATTCAGAAAGAGCTGTCTTCAATCAAAAAGAAAGTGACATAGTGTGAAGAAGTACCAGACTCAATATCTGGGACTTTATTTTCCAGTGAAGTAATTGTTTCCCTCAAACACTATGCATTTATACAGCATTATTTGCAATATTCTTCTAGGATTACTTCAAAATTAACTGGTGTACCATCTTGAATGGTGTCTACACCTGCATTAAATATATATACTGCGAAATCCTATATATCCAGTCACAATAGTACTGTAATTTAGGTTACATGTACATAGGAAAGCACATACTATAAATTTAAGGGACTGTGGCTTCTATCTGTTTTACAATACATAACTGCTAGTGACATTTTTCAGAGGTATTCTCCTTTAAGCTGTGCTCTCACTCTGCTATCCCTGTCCTGTATGTGAGCATATTAATGTGGGGATCGTCATACATGTTGGCTGTAAAACTGAAGACAGTTTTGACAAGTATTTCAACTAGAAGCTTTTTTTTTTTTTAAATTCTTTCTGCATCTGATATATTCAGGTGATACTTTGTTTTCAACATGAAGCTCAGTTATATTCTGGATGCAAACATGCTTACTGAATGGAAAAATCCGTAATTTTTTTGGTAGTTGAATTACTTATGCATTTATTACCATACAATAGAAATACTTCTTTTTATGTGATCTACTTAAATTACACCTTCTTTTTCCCTTCAATGCCATCAGAATTCAGTAATATGTTTCTTTTATGGTTACCTATGTTTATTTTAGAAAAAAAAAGACCAATATAAAGTCTTGAGTGTGCATGCTAAGAAATACCACAAACTATCTGCCTTCCGAAAATACATGAAAGCAGTAGGCCAAGAAAAAGAGGTTTATTAATGATAGCAGCAGATAACAAATATCATTGATCTTAGTGGAACTAAAGAATATGTTGCTAGATTTGCTTTTGACCCTGATTTTTTCCTGTATATTGGTAAAAATTCTCAGAATGCAGTTGGAGCATGCAAAAGTTTATTCTGAACAAAAGAACATTTCATGCATAGTGTCCCAAGGAAAATACTACTTCTGCATGGCATGGGGCAGTTGTTCAAACAACCAAAAGGAAAGAAGTATGTTTAAAGGCTCTGACAGGGAAAAGCAGAGTAGAAATACTAAGCTTCTATTTTTCTTACATGATTGCAATCAAATATCAAACGACTGGGGATAAACAAGGTTTAAATGCACCAAGAATATAAACCTTGTGTTTGTATATATATACATATAAATATATATTAAAAAAAGCCAGAAAGAATAAAAACTTACTAGATAGGGAAGGGAGGAAGTGCACCATTTGTTACTTAGACTTTGGGTGCTCTTTGCAGCTGGAATTGTTTTCTAGGCCTCTGCATAGAAATAGGAACAAGTTACTGTATCCCTGTCTGAGTTACAGCATTAAGGTGCTTAAAATATTTCTAGGAATTTACTAAAATGTTTAGATTGAGGGATACCAGTTGCTGCTAATGCAAGTAAGAAACAGGGATTGTAAGTAACACAGCATCTGGAACATTAATTAGCCTTAGTGTTACAGTGGGATTGAGATGTAGTGAAGTCAGTGGCTACATTACATTTTTATTTCTGTTAGGGTACTATTTACAGTAGTGCTGAGTGGTGGTTTAAGGCTGTGTGTGACCAAAATATATGTAGTCTAGAAGAATTTGTCTGTTACATTGGAATTAGTGTCCGGCTACAACAGTGAATGGTTGTGTGGGAGCACATCACCTGCATTTGAGGTAGTACTGTCAGTATCCAGCTGTAAGGAATGGTAGAGTGCTTCTTGCATTTTGTTAAGTGATTTTTTGCTTGGAGATAAGGAAGCATATATATACACATACCCTTGAAAGTATAGTGTTTGAAAACTTGGTGGCATAAATTAAAACTTCATTGTAAGTGTACTGGATATATTTACTTAGTTCTGTACTTCAAGTAGGCCAGAGATATTTTTCAGGAGCAATAGGAAACATTCTTGTTAGTTTGTATGCTTCTAAGTAGTACACAGCATCTGTGCCTTAATTTGCTAGCATGCTAATGCAAGTGCAAGTGTACTAAGATTTAAGAAATGTTTCATAATAATTTGGGAAAATCCGAGATTAATCCAACTTTATTTGCTTACATATGCCTCCCTGAAGTCTGCAAGTAAGGATAACAGTGTCAGCGTCCATAGCTTTTCTGGGGAGTTAATATTCTTTTGTTAGAGAGATGGATTGTTTCTTTGCCATATGCCTTCTTGACACCAAAAAATACTGCTTTATTCAGTATTTTATTCAGATAAAATACTGTTTTATTTGTCATAAATTAACCAGTCACCATCCTGACTCTCACAGAAGGATAAAAACACCACTAACATTTTATTCTGAAATTGTTAACCTCCATACATATATATCACATTTCTGTTTTAATTCAAAGTCATTTTAAAACAGGGGATTTCTACAGCTTTAGGGAAATTTGTTACTATTACTGACATAGGCACCAGTTCAGTTTAAAACTAGGCATACTTTGGGAGAATACCATAATGGCTGTATACGTATAGAATAAATTTCAACACTGATACATGTCTTTTCAAGTATTTCAATTGAAATATCATTTTTTTTGTTTCATTAATTTAACAGTTTATGGCTGAATTTGTTCATCATGTCTGACTTGTAATTGTGGAAACTATTAAATTTAGGAAGTGGAATCCATACCTATAGATACTGTAGGCTTCTCAACAGGAGCATTCACAACATAGCCTGCCATGCCATGAAGTTTAAAAGAAAGACACAGCACTAAAGAAGCAAAGCTGCAATATCTTCTCTTCATGGCTTTTTGATGACTTAATCTTGTCAGTTTAGTCTTACCAGGTTAGCCAGATTCTGGTTGTTTGGCTCATGTACTGTCATGTTTGGCTCATGTTCGTCAAACAGAGTTTAACAAAGAAGTTAAGCTTAAGTCTCTTTTGCAAGCATAGATTTCAGGTTAGGTTTTTGCACCGGCACTGTTAGAACCAGAGGGATCCTGAGGGAATCCTGAATTATTTTACACTGTTAAATATAGGAAACTCTGAATACTGTTATACTCAGCTTGTAATGTGAGAGGGAATTCAACAGGTTATCTCTTATTTTCATGTTATCTCTAGAAATTGCACTCATTATTTTAAGAAAATTGCTATTATGGCAAAAAGTGCATCCTTTGTTTTTAGTAGAAAATAAGCGCATATTAGCTTCCAAGTCCAGTCATCAGTGAAATAGTAAGGTTTTCTAAGCTCCTTAATTTTATGAAAAGTAAAATAGTGAAAAGTATCTTGTCTGGAAACAATCATTGCTTCAGCAGAGTGATGTTGTAGAGTTAGCATCCCATTAAGGCATTACCTTTGAAATGTGCATTTTCATTAGTTTCTGTGAAAATCGATGAACTGGCTTTTCATTTATCAAGTACAGTTTTATTGCATTTCTTCTTACAAGAAATATGCCTTTTTGCAGAATTGCCTAAAACTTCTTTGGAAATTGTAATTTGGAAGTGCATAACCAGAAGGCCATCAGTGAAAACTGCAGCTGGTAAAGCCCATTCTTACTGACAGGAAAGAGAAAACTGGTTAAGGAAATATTAGATTATTCGTAGTTAAGTATTTTTTCATTCATGTCTTTGACCACCTGTTATGCTTACTTAAATCCTTCAAGCACATCATTAAAACTGAATATGAAGTTACCCATTTGTTATCTCTTTATAACTATTTTGTTACCCTTTTTGTACCCATTGTAAAGGTAATAAAGAAAACAAAAAAGAAGAAAAAACCCCCCACATTTTCCAGAGGTTACAGTGTAATCAAGTCTCAGAAGCATTTACAAATGTCTCCCCTCCAATTTTCCCAGATGTGCTGCTGCACAAATATTAATAGTGATTAAATACTTGGCCTGTTTCCAGTATTCCTGCTGCCATGTCCTCTAAATGGCATTGCAACTCACAGACTTGAGGGAGTGCAATATTTGAAGACCTAAGCTAATGTGTAAATAGTGTCATCAAACATGGTATTCAGCAGTTCTGAAATTAATTGATTGTCACAAATAATAACTCACTATGAAAATTAAATAAAGGGAAAGAAGCTGAGATAGTCCATCTTCTGTGACAACTGTCCTGTTTGTCAGCGCTAGGAATAGTTGTTTGTGCCAGTGCACTCAGATTTGTAACATTTTTATGGCTAAGCATAAAATGGTTTGCTATTGAAGGGTTTACCAATTCATTTTTTTCCCTAAAGCACAAAAGGACTTAAAATATTGTTGGAAGATTTCTTCCTAGGCTGTCCAGTATTCCTGAAGTTCCAAACAATCATGAGTTTTTAGGAGATCTGGTCAATTTGAAATATCAGCTCTATTAAAAATGTTTTCTTCCAGTTTCCTTCTGCAGATTTACTGAAAAACAAAACAAACAAACAAACAAGCAGTCCTTAATCAGCAGCAGCAACTTACTTGGAGCTATCAAGTTTTCTAAGAGTTACTATTCCCTGGGGCAGCTTCCCATTATAAACAAAATCTGAAGGTGGAAACCTCCAAGTTGAAATGGAAGAATCCTTTCACTTGTCACATTATGAACAGTCAAATATTACTACCATTTCTTTCCTCAAAGTGTTACTGAATTGTGATTTCCAGCTCCTACATGCATTGCAGAGTTGCCTATTAGCGTGTTATTAATACCCAACTTTACTTTGCTGAGACCTGCAATTTCCATGAAGGGAAGATTCTCTCATTGAAAATTCCAGCAAGATCTGCTTGGTAGCTCCAATGCTTTCACTTATTTTCACATTCAGTTATCAAAATCATTGTGTTCATTATTATAAGTACCTCATAGAATAGGAGCTGGAAGCCCCTGTCTTTAAGCTTTCACAGTTTCAACCCTGGAATCCAACTTCATTTTGCTTCTCTATAAAATATACAAAAGAAATTTCTGTATTTCAGCCTTACTACTACTCTATAAAACAGAAAAGTTCAGATATGTATTTACTGTTCTCTCCCAGGTAATGCTACCTCCACCAACAACTCTAAGTTACCATTATGTCCTCTTCTCTTTGATACAAAATTTCAGCTGGAATATATGTCCAAGTAACAAACTTGAGTGTTAACTCAGAGTTGTTTCATTTTCAGGTACTGTTTCAGAGCACCATTTTCTCAGGCATCATCTAGGGAGGACTTAAATTAGAATTTTCAGATGGTATATATGGGGGCGAGGGGTGTGAGATAAAAGACTAATTAGGTCACTAACTACAAATATTGTTTTGCAGGTGTTTGAGATTGTAGCTATGGCAACCTCAGATCCATATGCCTTTTCCAAACAAAAAAACTGTTAGGCATACTTACAAAAAATGGATAAATAAAACCCTAAAATCTAGTTGACCAAGGTGATAAATTGAAAACATAGAAGAGTAATGAACTAGGTTCTTTCTTCTTCTGTCTCCCAGAGTGGAAACACCTTGTAAATACAACTTGAGTTAATTGATATATTGTTTATAGATAAATGCGGCCTCTGAACCAGTATGGTAACCTGGATTCACACAGAGCAGAGAACACGTGGAAAAAATCCTGAATTGCTCTATTTGGAACTGTCATCTAGTTTTAGAAACACAAGTGTTTATCAATAAGTACTTATATTTTGTGAATACAGTAATTGAGCCAGCTATTGAAACTCTTCATCAATATAAGGCTTTTTAAAAGAAAACTCAGATCAGTGATTCCCTCTGCATTACAGATGTTGAATGTATGAGCCAGAACTTTCCAATACTAAAAAAAAAATGTGGAGTAGTCTTTTCAGTCTCTTCAACGTATGAAGAATTCCATCATTGTTACATGCAAGTAATAATGCAGAATTCTTGGATTACTGATATGTAAACAATTGACTCTGAGCTGTTGCCTTTCTGCTCTTTAAAAAGGGCTGCAGTAATCTTATACTTCCAGCTGAGCTCTGCTGTAATAATCTGTACTGTTGAGTCTGCCAGATATTTCCTAATTCTGAAGGCTCCATGTACCACAGATGGCGCCCTTTCACTTATCAGAAGTTATTCTGGTGACAGAAAAGTCCAAATACACTCCTGCTTTTGTTTAATTCAGAGGTACTGTGATGATGTTATACTTTGATGCCTAGGTTAATGTGTTTGTGTGAAAATGGAAGTAACCATGAATCAAGGTGAAGCACATTGTTCAAACCACATTTTTAATGAAATTGCAGACCCTAGCTATATCACAAATTGTTCAAAACATAAAATGCATCAGAGGAGCAACATTCTTGACTGTCTGGTTTGCAATGCAGAGCATCCTGCTCCACATGGGGAGAATTATAAAGCTAAGTATGCTCCCTGACATTTTGCTGTCAGGCCATATTAGAACAGTACCTTCAAAACCAACAGCAATGACTTAATTCCTCCTAAGCCTTGTTGTGATCTTTCTTCTTCTTAACATATAGTGTTAATTTTCATCATTTTGCTTGCAGAAATTTGAATTCACTATGTCATACAACATTTACTTATAGTGATAATTATACACCCCACCACCACCACCACTATGAATTGCTGAGACCTGCAATTCCAGAGGATAAGCGTTATTGTTATGTATGGGGAACTGATCTTGCACTGGGTCTCAACTGAAATTTCTGTTTACATGTCTGTTTCCAGTGTTAACTGTACCATTACCTGTAAATCACAGATTAATTTGTTTTTTCACCAAGCTTCCCACTTAATTTTCACTAAAATGCTGAAAACATGTAACAGGAAAAAAATCCCATGATATAGGTTCATCACATAGGACAAAAAAGGCAGGCAGACTCCGATGGAAAAATACTGAGAAGTGAAAGCCAACATGAAACACCTGCCTTATATCTTCTGTTAAAGGATTTCTGGGGATGAAACTTGGGCTGGGGTTGTAGGACTGCTGATTTTAAAATTGCATGTGTTGCTTTTCCTTTGTGTAACTGTTGGCAGCTGGAGACAGAGCAGGGTACTGGGGAAGGAGTGAAATTCGCATCACTGGCCTCCCATCACTAGCCAGACTTTTGTCACCAGTAGCCTTGAGTGGGCACAGATGCCATTTGCAGATGTCTTAAGGTATCTAGTCAATTCTCCATTTTGTGCCAAAATATGCACCAGCAAGTTTAATACCAGGTAAAGCACCTTTTATGCTCTTTGTTGCTTAAAAATAATGTATTTGTGAAACAGATTGATAATACATAACACTGGAAATGGATGCTTTTTCCCTAAAGTACATGTAAAATAAAATAAAAATTAAAAATAAACCAACATGTGTGAGTTTATCTGGGTTTTAATCAAGTCTGAAAATGATAACTATGTTATACAGTTTCCAGTTGTTGGTTCTTTATAATTTTAAATAGATCTGCATTTTAACTTTATTTATTTGCCAATTTTTATATACTTTAAAGTTACACTTTAGAACTTAAGCTAACTTTTTATTTTCCTAGGCTGTTATATAACAGATTTTCAGTATTTTTGTAAACTGCAGACCTTTTTTGAATAGTCCTTTTCTTCTCCTTTGGACTAGTTACCACTAATGAGTCTGCAGTCCCCTTTTTACTGTACTCTTCCAATAAATTTATTTGTAAAAATAAATGTATCAAGCTGTCTCATTTTATTTAATATTTACAACTTCTATTTCTTCATTTGCTTCTGTAATCAGGTGGAAGACCAAACTCTAGTAACATTGCTTTTGGAAGTAGACACAATTTGAAATACTCTGTTTCACACAGCACTGGGAGACCCAATTTTATTTGATTTTTTTTTTTTTAATTTCCGGAGATCATCTCTGTGTGATCCTCTCTCACAGTTTTGCATTACTTTTCTTTATCTTTTGCATATCAGAAAATATTGAATCAAGGAGTAACCTAGAGGACAGAAGGGAAAGGAGATGTTGAAATGGGATGAGAATGTTGTTATGAGAATATTATTATGCCTTAAAAAATATAAACTAATGTTTTGAGGTCTTGTGGGTAACATAAAGTATGAATACTTGTATTTGAAGAACTTCTTCACTACCTAGTGCTCCCTGCAGATGCACCTCATTTGAAGACCCAAAACCTGGTAGAAAGATGGCATTTTGGGTACCTGCACCTTACACGGTGTTGTTAAGCACTCTGCACACAGACAGCACAGTGATTTGCACGGCTTAGTACCTGACTGAGGAAGGAGTTTATAGCACATAAGGTAAAATACCTCTCTGGTTCCTAAGTGGGACTGAGGTACCTGGAGGTTGTGTTGATTTTTTTCTCATAGAATACAGTTGTTCCCCTTTACAAACTCTTTAAGGCATTTTTCCACATTATCTCCCAATAATCATGAATGGATGAGATTTAAGTCCAAAGCTCATCCCCTGAATTTCCCCAGTGTATTGGAACAGAAGTCAGCACAGCGTGGGATTGTGCACAGGTCTGGTATAATTCTGCTGAGACTAATTTATTAGCAGGATAATTTTAGAAAAGGTTACTGCAGCTGAATCTGTTCTCTTAGTGATGCCTGGACTCCAAATAATAGAAATATGTTACTAGAAAACATGCGACTGCCAAACACTGAGCAGCCCAGGCTCATCAGATTTCCTCATTTGAAGTGTCACAGCAGTGAAATAGGAATGAGTCTAAAGAAAGAAGCCTTGAAGGAGATCAGGGACTTTGAACAGTTGTGTATTTTCTACAGTTTAGATAAGCAGTCAAAAGACTTGCTGTTGAAAATATTTAGTTGATTAAGACTTCACAAGATCCCAAAGGACACTGCTGCACAAGGACCACTTTAAATGGCAGATCACAGCATTTCCATCTTCTTGAGATGCCCGATTTAGCCATGCAGGCACATCTCCTAACAAACCTCATGGCCTGCAGCAAGAAAATGCTTCAAGGTTCTCCCCAGTTGCCAGCTGACCATAACACCTCATTTTGTATTTCAGATAAAGTTTTTCATTTGGGACTTTTTATGCCTTGCTCACTTGTGCTCCCTAACCTTGCAGGTATTGTGCAGCTCGCAAAACTCTACACAGAAGACATTTGGGCACAGAAGTTTTGATCCTGGATAGCGGTGCTTTTTTCGGGTTCCTTTTTTAGACAGCATTTGCATGTCAAAGCTGGATTAGTTCTTTTTCTCGATTTTAAATCCAAATACTGTGCATGCAAAGATGTTTTGATGCCTGGGTACAAATCCTCTCAATGTTTGGCAGAAATACCATTTTTTGTTAGATGAGGGAGAAATTAATCTTGCTTAGAGACACAGAAGAGGCTCACATCTGAAGACAACAAGCAGAAGAATGTGCCTGCCTTCAGCTTGGAAATCTGTGGAAAAGGAGAGAGGGAGACAGTTGTTTCAGGGAGTGAGTTTTCTCTTTTTCAGCATATTTGATTTAGAGGTACACTGGATCTGCTGACTTTCGTAAATGTTCTGGATCCCTATGTTTCCACCAACTCCACACTCTGGAAACTTAACTTAGCCAAGGACCCTAGAGGGATCAAAAGTCAAGTAATGCCATCTTTAAGATACTTTGTAGATCTACCCCCTAAAAACAGGTCTGGGGAAATCTGCAATTGCTCACTGTGCACTTGCTCACTGTGGAGCACAAGAGCCATTACAGATCACTGAGTATGAACTTTCACCAGTGCCAGAATTTTCTGATAAGCTTCTGATATGAAAACAGTTTGAAGGATTGTCTCTTTCACACTCTGCAGCCACTGTTCAGTCCTCCTTGAACTCATGTTCCAGCCAGAAAAATAATGCAAAAATACAGTAACCTCATTGATATGGTCTGGATTACAGATGTACACTTTACGCCTCAAAGCACATGATACAGATAACCACAGAAAATACACAAGTCAATGATATATGTACACACCACTAACACTGCAATACATAGAGTTCTTCTTTGATGCAATTTCATCAGTACTCATTTCCTCCTGCATCACCCTCCATTCTTTGTGGATCTGCTACCATAAAAGCACTGCTGCTAAACTGTGTGTACAAAAATGCATCAGGACTAAAGAATTATCTCTATCTTGAGAATACAGAATAATGAGACACTGTGCTCTGTTTTTTTGAATAACTAAGCTCCCATAGCTTTCAATTACTTAATCTGCTGCAAAAAGAAGTCAGGGGAGAGTAAAATCAAGCTGCCAGCTAGTTTAGAATCTTCCAAAGAATCCTCAAAGGAACAGGCTGGCATTTGACCATGCTGTAATGGAAAGCATGTATCTTCAAGAGACATTTCCAACTCATGATGGATTAATTCTCTGACAGCTGAAAGAAAAATGAGATTGCGTTAGCAACACCTGGAGTATGTTGAAATATTTTTCTACTTCTATCTTAAAAGCTTGCACTGCCAAGTGCAATTTGCTAAAGAGAAAGTACAGAGAAGGGTTAGTAGGATAATCCAGTTGCTAAAATTTAGTCTGTAGTCAGTAGCTATGAAAGCCCATCCTCTTAAAACGTGGAAGTCACAGCCCCTATAAAGTCAGACAAGCACATACTAAGCCCTCACCCCCAAGGGTTCTAAAAACCTTAACTAAACCTACAGCCCTGTGCATTCAAAAATCCTTTCTACTACTCTATTGCCATGAGTCAGAAATGAAAATAATGCAGTGACCTAGATCTAGCTAAATATAATTAGAGAACCTTGAAATACAATGGAGCTAGACAGCTCCATTTCACTCACAGCTATGGACCCAGAGGGTCAGGTATCTGAAGTCTGGGCCTGAACAAGGGTCGTTTTTGTGCTACGTATCTGGTGTACAGAGAGATACCATAACTTTCTGTCTTTCCCCAAGACTTCAGGTAGACTGCACCCAGGGACTTTGTCAAGCTCTGTCAAGATTAGGATGCTACAGCAACAGTATTTAAGCAGGAAAATTATGAAAAAAGCACTCCCAAGTCCTTGTGCACCCCCAGCCTGATCACTGGTGGGGTGGTGTGAGAGGCAGGAAAATCCTTGGCTCAGTGCAAGCCCTACTGAGCAATAACTAAAACATTCTTGTGTTATCAACACTCTTTTCACCACAAATACAAAACACAGCTACTGTGAAGAACATTTCCTCTGTCCTGGCCAAAACCAGCACAAGAGAGCACACAGAGAAATTTTAGTCTGAGGGAGTGTTTATGCATCTCCTTAGGGTGCAGCTCACAGCAGCAGTCACTCTTCACACTTTGACCCCACAAGTCCAAAACTGCCTCTTGTGAAAGAACTGCAGATGTACTGGCTGAAAGAAGCAGGTTGTCAGTGATGTTCCTCAGGCAGGGGTGGAGGCATAAAATAAAATAAGCAATGTAAGCGCCCTGTAGGTATTTACATCAGTCATAGGTGTACCTCCTCCATTCCCAAGAAGCCTGCATTTTCACAGCAGGGAGGAGCAGAGAAAAAAGCCTTGCCCGGCAGTTGTGACCTTGGCTTTTAAGGCAGCAGGGGAAGGCACAAAGGAAGGAACAAAGTAAATTGCCTGCTTGCAGACCCAGTTTCAGCTCTGGCTACAGAACTGGGGAAGGATCAATTCTGGAGCTCACAGTTAATCCAGAAATATGGGGGAGACACTTGGCTAAGCATGAGGGTGGCAGCAGATCTTCCCCCCAAAGGCTTCAATCTACCCCTTCAAAACTGGTATCTATGTCAACAGCCATCTTGGACCTTGGCAGCTCCAGCATCCTTCATCCTTCCACAGGCCTGTCTGTCCTCTGAGCTGAAGATACCACCTAAAGCAGTTCCTGAAAGCCAGAGACTATAGATGACTTTGAAAAGCATAAACAACATCTGCCACAGTCTGTCACTCAGGGATTATTAGGTTTATAGCTATAACTCCTCTAATTACAAAAGCACTGTGAAATACAAGGTTTATGTGAATTTAAAACGAGGAAATGGGGAAATCCATGCAGCCTTTTAATTTTTCTGCAGTTTCTTCATGATCCACTTGTAAGCAGTATCTGCTTTGCATTCTGATGTTCACCTACACTGGGAGCTTTTATTGAGGGGAGGATGAACAGTTCACTATAGATAAGTTTCAGGGAAAAAAAAAAATGTTCCAGAAAACTGGAGAAAAGTCAAAGTTTAGGCAGTTTTATGCCCAGCTATTTGATATATAGAGTGAATATATATAGATATATAGATAGATCTATAGATATATAGTGAATATATATAGATATATAGAGTGAAGGATACCTGCTAGATCTTTTCATACAGTGTTACCATCACCAATGCTCCTTCCTCTCTCTGTTTTACTCTTCACAGAGATGATGGTGAGGTCATATTAAAGCAGGAGAATCAAAGAATCAATATGCTATTATTTGAGCCACATACCTGATTATTACGGGGGTAAAAATTTAAAGCAGATGAATTCTTACCTTTTTTTACAATAAAGGTAGCCTTCAATTTCCAAGACATCTTGGAATCCTCCTGCTGTGAGGTTAAGGGCAGCTTTTATGCCAGAAACACATTCTTCTGAAATTTTTTAGGCAAGCAAAATCTGACAAAGATCAAAAATCAGAACATAGTCTATCTTTCTTTTATTCCTTGTTATTATAATATTCTTCAGCCATGGGGATATCAAAGACTTTAGTGGCAATGAATTCAATTTAGCTGTTCTCTAGAGATGGCTTTAGAGAATGTATAATCAATTTTATAAATGAGCAGCTGGCCTGCACAGCAAGGTGCACTCTGCATTTCACCAAAATGAATAATGAATTATATATACTCTGCATTAAGAAGATTGGCTTTTCTCTTAGAAACTGATATGACTAAGTCTTGTTTGTTTCATTTGTTGAAAGATAAACTAATGCCTACCCATTATTTAGTGTACCCAACATTTTTGTGTGGTAGCCATGGCCAACACCACCAGAGACAGCAGGTGCTGGGAGGGGGCTCCTAGAAATGGGACATGTTCAGGCACCCATATCAGCAGCTCATGAATGTCAGTCTGCTCAAAGCCTGTGGATCCTTCACTAGAGACAGCTTCAGTAAGCCTGAGGCTCTAGCCTTGTACATTATCTTTTGCTGGACCAACAAATAGATAATCTTAGCTAAATGCCAAATATTTATTTTTATATTGAACAAAAATATTTCATTGCAGAACCAGAAAAACAATTTCTAATGTCACATCTGTTTCTCTCAAACTTAGTGATGTCTGTGATCCAGGACAAAAGTTTGCTCAGGCCAAGGGCTTTTTTTTGTGACTTTCCACTAGCCTTTATAATGTGATTTTTCAGGTCTCTGTGTGGAAATGATTTGTGAGTCTCATATTCCCATTGAGAACAACCCATCCATTATTTAACCTCCAGCAAAATCTACACTGTGACACATCTTTTGAGGTCAGGTAGGCTACTGTAATGCTTCAAATGGGCAGGCATGACAGGCCTGCTGCTCCTCACAAGGCACAGAAAGCAAGCAGGAAGGAAAGCAACAGAATGTGGAAAGTAAGAAACAGAGCACCCACCATCTTTACAGGGGTGCATGCATACTCAGATGTACATTTTTTCCCTGACAAGACAATCTCTGAATAAATCTGACTTCAGCTGCCCTACTCCAGGCCATAGGAAATGTCCTTTCAACACCAAGCTTTTCCTGAGATTCTTAGGTGTGGCCGATGAGGTTTCAGTGGCATTTACATTTTAATTTCTTATTACCAGATGTACTTGTAAGGGAGCAAGAAGGGAACAAGACTGTCATCACTGCTAAGAGCTGGCTCCAAGATGTCTGTGGGTTGTTTTTTTCTAATTGTGTTGATATTTTAAGAGAGAGTCATGGCAAGAGTGATGGAAGTTGTGTAGACTATATTCAGCAACAACATAAGCCAGGAGAAAAAGTACACCTGTGGGAGCACATAGAAATAGTGCTAGACTTTGTGTTTCATGTGTGCTGCAGGAATTCAGCATACAACACCAGGTCCTGGGACATCTCTGTGGGTCTGCTTTGTCCCTGCACTTTCTAATGACTTGAGCAAAACACCAGTAAATCTGCACAGGTTTTAACACTCAACTACTTTTTTGGACACTTCAAGCTTCTGATGCTAGAGAGATGCAAAATTAAATGCAGCATCCAATGGTCCCATTGCATCACTGCTATGACTTCCCTCTTTTCACTACATGGAATAAAATAAACTCAGTCAAGACCTGAAACATCACACCTTTATATGAACTAAAGAAGACCACGCAGAGACCTTGGCATCTAAGTTCTGTTTCCAGTACTAAGGCCAAGAATGGAAGCACTGTGTGGAATAACACACCACTCTGTGGTCTCCCAACATTCCAGTAACCATCAGGAGTGTGATTAAGGCTCCTGGCTGTTGCCAAAAGCTGGCAAGGGTCTGCTGGGAAACAGAGCTTTATGCAACTGACACGCCAACAGCTGCAGTCCCAAGCAAGCACAGCAGCTGTTCTAGTGGCAGTTCCTAAACTGGCAATGACTGTTGCTGCAACACCACCCTCCAGCGGGCAGCCATCCCAGATGCCCAGGACAGGCATGGATAAAAAGGCCTGCTTTATAGCTTTGAGCATCACTCCTCTTCCTCTTGCTGTTTTAGGTGAGAAGACAAGGAGCAGGGATCCAAACATGGAGTTTGGCAGCTGCTCCTCTCAAGAGCACCAGAGCTCAGTCCTGAACATCCAAGGCAAGGCTTGGATCTGGTTTGCCTTGTTGTGCTGAGAGCAGCCAGGTAGCACATCTACTTATGTATTCTGCTTCTTGAGTATTCAATTGTGTTCTTGTTCTGTTCACAGATCAAGTACTGGGTTTTTTTTTTCACATCAAGGACTCACAAAAACATCCTTAATTACTTTCTTTCTAAATTTCTAAACAAGTTCATTATGTGACTACTAAGTAATTAGTCTAAAAATACATTTTAAAGGCAGCATTCCTGTAGACAGGAACCAATCTTTTATTAAACCTTGAAGATATTTCTTCATGTGGGAAGCTTGCTTTGCCTCAAAAATACTGCGACAGGCTCACTAGGAATGAGCCTGCTCATTCTGTGTTTCTGTCTCATTTCTGGTGAAATGCTCCATAATCTAGGACTGAGGAGGGAATTATAGCGTATTAGTGGTGCTGACACTCCACATGTAGCAAGCAGACTTATTTGCATCCTTCCTTTCAACAGCAAAGTTTTTTTTTCCAAGGGAGGCCAATTTGCATGTCAGGAAACACTTTTCTGAGTCATCTTCTTTTCCTGTTGTTTTGGAGAATAAACAGCACACTGCAGCACGCTAAGAGGAGAAATGACAGGAGGCTGACATGCTGTGTACCATTTGGATCAGGTCATGTCACAGAGACTTGGCTGTGGCAGGACTGCCAAAGGGAATGGCTTTCCAGAAAATCTGGGACCTCATAAGGTGGAGAGAGGAGATCAAGTCCTCAGAAGAAAGAACAGAAATATTCAATACAGGAGCAAATTAGTCCTTCTGAACTATATGTTTTCCTATATGGTTCTTACTCCTCCCTTTAGCAAGAATTCTGGATAAATGGCACTAGTCTTTAATTCTTCTTTATGGGGGATACCACTGCAAGAAATGTAGAAGCATTATGCAGGAGACCAGTCTTACCTTCTCAGTAAAATTTTAAAAAGCAGCTCTTTCATTATTCTCCCTGACAGCAGTTGATGTCATGAACAAAAGACTTTGTAGTCACCAGATTCTTCTCTGATTATCTAAGTGTTGTTACTAACACCAGAGGAGGAAAAAAAAAAAAA